>OZ025251.1:38883855-39120304 GCA_964019135.1 Arenicola marina | reverse complement strand
AGGTAATATAATTGAAAGCATAACACAACGAAAACAACGCCCACAGCCCATTTCGCTTAGCCAGCTATATGTGAAGCGACAACCGCGCCTATTGTGTTGGCCTGTTGTGTTGGCCTGTTAGCATAACACAACGAAAACAACGCCCACAGCCCATTTCGCTTAGCCAGCTATATGTGAAGCGACAACCGCGCCTATTGTGTTGGCCTGTTGTGTTGGCCTGTTGTGTTGCCTTGTGCTGGCCTGTTGTGTTGGCCTGTTGTGTTGGACTGCTGTGTTGGCATGCTGTGTTGGCCTGTTGTGTTGGCCTGTTTTTTTCGCTCGTTGTTTTGTGTTTTTCAGGAAGAATATGAAAACCTGTGAATGCCGAGATAGATTCATCGTTGACACCTTCGCTAAAACTACATTTGATCAAAACGAATATCTATAATCGATAAGGAGAATCGTCAGGGATCCTCAAATGGGAATACATTTTGATTTGTTACAGGGATTAAAACAAAGCAAAAACATCTGGCATATTATTTTATTTCTTAGCTCTACGCATGACAAGAAACTAGCAGGAAAGTGATACGCAATTTCAATTCAAAGGTAATGATCGTAAAATGGACATATAACGGTCATTGCACCTGGTGACACGCTCACTATGAAGGGGGGTGTCCTTTATGGAGCAAAGCGCTAATAAAAATTTCATGTAGAAACTACCATACGATGGTAATGGTCGCCTTAAATCCCGCAGCTGGGCGCCGTGACTAATACGCATAGCAACCCGGCGGTGGATTAGAGGAAGATTGACACATGAAGCATAATTATACGTTATCATGTCGCAGAGATAAATAGGTGCTTTGCGTCCGCCCCAAGGGCTCCCGGTAGAGAGACTGCTGTGAGGTTTGGTTCATACCACTCGCGGCTATAAAGATCCATCCGACAGATAAAGGCAGGGATTTTGCATAGTGAAGTGATGACTTCCCTAGCGAACACAATGCTCCAGGGTGACTTGCTAGCGACAGGAAGAGGGTCATCAAATTCTGAGTTTTGGTTGTATATTTAGGACGCTTTAACCACTTTTGGTCATATCGCGTCAGTGGTAGAAAGAGGGGGGTGAGTGGAGTCATGTCCCCGGGGGTAACCCCATACTCTTTACGAATAAGGACATGGGATCTTTACCCTGCGACCACATAGACATGCCCACAGCGGGGCTCGAACCACCGACCCACGTGCCGTTAGGCTCTTAGACGACCAGAGCACTCAAGGCGATCTTTACCCTGCGACCACATAGACATGCCCACAGCGGGGCTCGAACCACCGACCCACGTGCCGTTAGGCTCTCAGACGACCAGAGCACTCAAGGCGATCGCTCTGTTGTCTGGAGTTGTAAGGATGTGCGGGAGCCGTTGGTCATACATCAGAGGCAAATACAATATCGCCATATAAGCACAACGAGTTAGACAAAAATAACAATCAGTTACAATGCCGCCAACTGTAGCAAGGTTGGAAATCTGTGTTGAAGACAGAAACAAGTAAAAAGTGGGTAAATGCAGACGGTAAAACATTAAATTACAAATCTTGTTTGAAAAAACCCATATGATTGCACAACGTCATATAGGCCATCATGTACAACCAAAGGTTAACGCAGACAATTGTAATAAGAAATAGAAAGAACTATACGAATAAATAACAAGAAAATGGCTTCAGTAACATGCAATTTAAAGGCAACACCGAATAGTAAAAAATTGAGCAAGAGAAGCCTTTTTGAACCCATTAAACATTACTGACGTTACTGACACTTCATAAATGAATTTTGGCTTTATAAATTTTATAATAGTTTAGCATCAGAAACGTGATGGAAAATGTTTCGCTAGAATCTGATCATCAACAAAGTATAGCTACAAGGGCCATCGGTTAATGAGCTGGGAATATATCATTAAGGAGGGTCGTCACATGGAAGATGCTCTTCCATAGTGTCTATCGGACTAATGGCTCGGGCACATAATGATGGGGGTTTGTTGGAGGTCAGACCTATTTACCATTCATCTTCCTCTGCTCGTGTACCGTTCCCCTTCCCCCTGCCATAAATGCTTGGCTCAACTTATTCTCCTGTCCGCCGAGCAATTTCCATTCTAAGTGCCACCCGACCTCGACGACGTCTCGTCCCAACTCCCGTTCTCGTCAATCATTCCCTATCCGTCCTTCCCGAGAAGCAGCGTTTCTACGGCGTTCCCCGCCTTCAAGTTGACCTTGGCGACTTTCCGATCAGATCCGGGGCTGGATACGGTCAGCCTCCTAGCGAGGAACGGTTTCCTCATGGACGTATGTATTAACCGTTCACTAGTGGGCGGGGCGGGGGGGGGGGGGGAGGGGCAAACACGACGAGCCTTGCGAGACGTCAGGGGACTGGGCATTTAGATGTTTTATCAATAACGTTGACTGACTGAAGGGAATGTGAGAAGCGTCGCCCTTCGTAAGTGAGATTGATTGAACCTGCCATTGGTAATCCACGGGCAATACATAAATAGTGACCCCGACTACCTGTTCACGGCGTCGTGGATGCCCAAGACGGTCCAAGTTAGTCTCCGGGAATGGGAGAAAACAATGGCATATGTCTTCAACAGGATGTCGCCAAGTAACCATTTCCAGAAACATGTATTTAAAGAACAAATTGTAATTTAAGAATACGCCAAAACATTTCATTGTTTTACCTCAATCCAGTAGAGACAACTTATGTATTTAGTATCTCATTTAATAGCACCCAGTAAAACATCCTTCACTATGATTGTAGGGAGAAAAATTGGCGGCTCCACCAATGAAATAACATGTCTAAACGATTAGCAGTCTACACCCTCACCCCCACTCCCATTACCACCCCTACCGTCAGCGCCACCTCCAACTCCACCTCCACCTCCACCTCCACCTCCACCATCACCTCCACCTCCACCTTCACCTCCAAATCCACTTCCACCTCCACCTCCACCTCCAGCTCCACCTCCACCACCACCTCGACCTCGACCTCGACCTCGACCTCGACCTCGACCTCCAACTCCACTTCCATCTCCACCTCCACCTCCACCTCCTCCTCCACCTCCACCTCCACCTCCACCTCCACCTCCACCTCCACCACCACCTCGACCTCGACCTCGACCTCGACCTCGACCTCGACCTCCAACTCCACTTCCACCTCCACCTCCACCTCCACCTCCACCTCCGTCTCCACCTCCACCTCCACCACCACCTCGACCTCGACCTCGACCTCGACCTCGACCTCGACCTCGACCTCGACCTCGACCTCGACCTCGACCTCCACCATCACCTCCACCTCCACCTCCACCTCCACCTCCAAATCCACTTCCACCTCCACCTCCACCTCCACCTCCAGCTCCACCTCCACCTCCACCTCCACCTCCACCTCCGTCTCCACCTCCACCTCCACCTCCACCTCCACCTCGACCTCGACCTCGACCTCGACCTCGACCTCGACCTCGACCTCCACCTCCACCTCCACCTCCACCTCCACCTCCACCTCCACCTCCACCTCCACCTCCGTCTCCACCTCCACCTCCACCTCCACCTCCACCACCACCTCCACCTCCACCTCCACCTCCACCTCCACCTCCACCTCCACCTCCACCACCACCTCCACGTCCACCTCCACCTCCACCTCCACCTCCACCTCCACCTCCACCTCCACCTCCACCTCCACCTCGACTTCCACCTCCACCTCCACCACCACCTCCACCACCACCTCCACCTCCACCTCCACCTCCACCTCGACCTCCACCTCCACCTCCACCTCCAAATCCGTCTCCACCTCCACCTCCACCACCACCTCCACCTCCACCTCCACCTCCACCACCACCTCGACCTCGACCTCGACCTCGACCTCGACCTCGACCTCGACCTCGACCTCGACCTCGACCTCGACCTCGACCTCGACCTCGATCTCGACCTCGACCTCGACCTCGACCTCGACCTCGACCTCGACCTCGACCTCGACCTCGACCTCGACCTCGACCTCGACCTCGACCTCCACCTCCACCTCCACCACCACCTCCACCTCCACCTCCACCTCCACCACCACCTCCACCTCCACCTCCACATCCGCCTCCACCTCCACCTCCACCTCCACCTCGACCTCCACCTCCACCTCCACCTCCACCTCCACCTCCACCTCCACATCCGCCACCACCTCCACCTCGACCTCGACCTCGACCTCCACCTCCACCTCCACCACCACCTCGACCTCGACCTCGACCTCCACCTCCACCTCCACCTCCACCTCCACCTCCACCTCCACATCCGCCACCACCTCCACCTCGACCTCCACCTCCACCTCCACCTCCACCTCCACCTCCACCTCCACCTCCACCTCCACCTCGACCTCGACCTCGACCTCGACCTCGACCTCGACCTCGACCTCGACCTCGACCTCGACCTCGACCTCGATCTCGACCTCGACCTCCACCACCACCTCCACCTCCACCTCCACCTCCACCTCGACCTCGACCTCCACCTCCACCTCCACCTCCACCTCCACATCCGCCTCCACCTCCACCTCCACCTCCACCTCCACATCCGCCTCCTTCCTCACCATCACCCCCAGCCCCACCCATACCCGCCATCCACCCACTCATGCCGTCCGTCCCGATCCCGAAGTACCGCCGTCGGCCTCTGAGATGACTGGGAGCCACGATGTGCAGGATAATTGCGATAGAGACAGGCTGGCGACAGTATATCGAGGGCCATAAACCCGCCAAATGTGACAAAGGGGACCTCCTGGCTCTGGCGAGTGTGTTGAGAATGGTGAGCATTGATAATATTGGTTATGGAGTTACGCCCTCGTCATTAGCACATATCTTCTGATAGTCAATGTCCCCAGCCATGTTGTGCAGTTGTTGTGTTCAGAATGGTAATCCATTTCTCGATATACCCACGGGTACTTTTCACAGAACTCAGTTTACTGATATCAATATGGTGACGGCATTGGGTAATTGCGCGAACGATTTTACGTTAGACTCCCAAGAGTTTTTTCTGGCTTAAAGGCAGTTTATAGGCAATATTACACAATCGGTGAATTACATTCGGGTTCCAACGATATTGATATGTATTGTAAATTATTTGTTATTTATCGTTTGAGGCGACATCGAGAGCATGATCCCTCTTTCCCCAAACGTTCATTCCTCTCGCCCAAATATAATCAACGTTAATAACTAACATTTGTGGCAAAGTTCTTCATGCCTGAAAAACATCTCAATCGTGGTTAACCTAACATCAACTGTTAATTTTCTCTCCATGTAGGTATCGGTTATTTTCCTCTGGAATAGAGTAACTGAGTAACCCCGACAAAACTGGTAAGGTATGTGTTATATAGTTGATAATTATTGACTTATAAAGATGATTTCGGTATTTCGACATTGTATTCGATCACGTGATCGTGTGGTCATGTGACAACTGTCATCTGTTCATTCTTGGCATTCGAACTAAAGCCAGCAAAGTATAAGGACCAAATAAAATACAGAGAACATAACTGTATGTTGACCTGTCAATCTAACTCTGCTGCATGGTCTCTATAACATTATCGTGGTATCTAATAGACCGCTGGTCGGAAGTTTGTTGAAGCTGTCACGCTTCTACTTTGAAGTTCCCGGGGTTTCCATCGTTCTGACTGTTTCTGTCCCTCAAGCAGATGTCCTACGTTTCTGCATTTTAACAACCTTCACCCTTAATATTACGTTTGTCACCCTCGGGGTGACTACATGCGTTATTACAATATTATGTCCTCGTTTTTGAGGTATGATCGACGTTTTATTTGTTTTCAGCCATCATTGTTTCGCTAGAATCTGATGACAAACAGCCTGTGGCTACCATGTCACCCTAGCTAGATCACGAGTCGTTCCCCGTATTATTTTGTTCCTCGCCACAGCAATTTCCACTCTTCTATGCAGAATCCCTGCCTCTATCTGTCGGAGGGATCTGTAAAGCCGTGAGCGGTATGAACAAAACCTGGCAGCAGTCTCTGTACTGCAAACCAATGGGGCGAACAAAACCTGGCAGCGGTCTCTACTGCGAACCAATGGGGCGAAACAAAACCTGGCAGCAGTCTCTGTACTGCAAACCCATGGGGCGAACAAAACGCACGTTTTGCGGTGACCTTTTCTCTCTGGGGCGTGATAACGTAAATTATGCTTCCTGTGATTCACCGTTGAGTGGTGTTGCGTATTAGTCATAGGGCCCAGCTGCGTGAATTAAGGCGGCCATTTCCATCGCATCTTGGATTCTACCAGAGATTTTTATGACCGGCTTTGAACCGTAAAGAGACATCCCAAATGGTACTGGATATGTCGACGGACGTAGCAACCCTGATTTATTCATTTTTTGCTTCTGTCATTGTCTTTGAATTAAATATGTAAACAATGTTGCTGTCGCTTTTTGGCTTTATTGCAAGATGCAACGGCATAAACTAAAATTAGACGGATTCGCATGTGACAGTCAACCTTCCTGCAGCAAGTTAAACAGTGACCCATGCGTTATGGCAAGTAAATAAATAAGTTTTGCTTTTATATGCATGGTAATTTTCTTAGTATTTGTCAATATGATCTAGGTACGTGTAAGCTAACAAGTAGGTTATGTTTTAATGAAACAGGAAGACTTTTTTCTTATATGGTCCTTTGGTCGAATTCCCATAAACCTCGAAATTCGTCTTGTCCGCGTTCTTTCTGTGGCAGCAGGGTACAGAGGGATCCGGTGTTGATTCACCGAAGTCCTCGTGACGAGTAAAGGAACATTGGAGGTCTGTTGCGGGAGTTACGTTCACTATTCGTTGGATCTGTACCGACATGGCCCTTGGTGCAGGGCCGCGTCCGGTCTCTCCACTCCAACAACATATTACCCTTCCCTGTATATAGAGTGGATTAACCATGAGCCATGGAAGAAGGGAAATTGAGAATCCATTGAGAAGGGAAAACGCTAACCTCTAACACCGAAAATGGGTGTTACGCAGCTGTTTACGCAAATACACGTGACAGTTGAGTTGGTGTGACCTTCGACTTCCCTTTGTCGTTTTGTCGCCATCACTGCACTCCACCATGACACACCGTGGGAGCAGGGACCACGGGGGACGGATAACCATAGAGACGTGAACAACGTGGGCCCTGATTGAAACCGATGGCCGAGAAGTAAGTATGCCAACCGCCAGAGTGCTTAAATTATTGAACAGCGTGACTCAACCACTCCCCACATAAACAACAGTTGAAAACAACAGGCGCGGGCAGTTTTCTGGTCTATATCGCTATATGGCATACAAACAGTCGCGTCGCGGTAAGGTGGCTAGACGAAATGGGATATGATTGTTGTTTTCATTATGTTTTTGTATGAATTATTACGTGAAACAGAGCTTATGTGATTTATGAAGCAATTTGGGTAATTCCCCATGGGACTTGCACGGCTGATACCCCGATAGCATGTAGGTCAAGGGCTAGTGACTAATATATCACTACCACGTGGATATATATAATATATAGATCGCGTGGGTTGCTTTATAAGCCTATATATCAGCTGAAAGTGTCCTCCGGGGATTGAGGAAAGAGCGCACTGGGTCAAGGAGAAGATCGGCTGATATGAAGGCGACTATGAATGGGGCAATAAGTGTCTAGTTGATGCCGGGGAAATCATGGAATAAAAGCATGATAATAACATTATTACGAAAGAAAAGACATCCATTACCAGACACGCTGGCATGGCTATGGTGCCGGGACCAGAAACATACATATCACACATATCATAGGTGATACCCTTACGTTGTCAGTGAGGCTAGGACTACAAGTCAAAAGGCAAGTCAATAGGCAACAGGGATGAAACAGTCAAGGGCACATGATATATAAAAGGCAGTTGATGGTTGTTGGTTGTATATTCAGGACACTTTAACCACTTTTGGTCATATCGCGTCAATGGGAGAAGGAATGGAGAGTGGAGCCATGCCCCCGGGATTAACCCCCTACTCTTTACGAAGAAGGACATGGGATCCTGCGACCACACAGACATGACCACAGCAGGGCTCGTACCATTGATCCACGTGCCGTTAGGCTCTCAGGTGGCCCGAGCACTCTAGGCGAGCGCTCTAACTCACTGAGCTACAAGGTGGGCCCTTAGTTGAGGCTGGAGCAGTATGTTGATCAATGGTATGTTGTTGAGATATTTAAACCTAATACTAATTTAGAGGTGTTTCGAACAGAACTTTTTCTCAATACATCTAAATTTTTTGTCGCCGGATTCTTATTGTTAATCTAGGAGACACCACACGACACCAGCCAGTCACATTGCTCGCCTTTCCCGATATTTTACTAACCTAGTCCTAGTAGCTTCTGATATGAAGCCGGTACTAAAGGAAACACCGCGTCCCGTTCAAGCTGTAAAGCGTAAAGAGCTATTGGAGTGGTTTGGGACATTAGTCTTGTTGTAAGTTTTAACTCGAAGCCAGACACCAACGCCGAAAATAAATGTACGTCCAAAGGTCGATGACATGCTCGCCAAGATATGGTGACACTTCGCCTATTTATGGATCAACGCTGGTCGCAGATATGTCTGGTAGCAATCTCAGATAGAATCTATAGCAGGAATCTATGGAAGCAATTTCGGGAGGAAATCTCCGGTAGAAATATCTGGTGAAAATCTCCGGTAGAAATATCTGGCAGAGATCTCTGGTAGAAATCTACTACAGGGGCCGGCAAAGGTCGCCTTGGTTCGGACGGCGGGCCTGTTACGAGCAGTGTTCAGCACCATCGGGTGGTAGATGCCCCGGGGGTGACTGAGAAGAAGACGACCGGCGCTGTATTTTCTGTTATCAAGCGACAGAGAGCAAAGCTCTTTGTAAAACGTCCCTTTCAGTGGTCTCAGCGCAGAGGCGGTCGCGATGGGGTTTTGTTTTTGCTTTGTTTTATCCAGTCACTGACGTTTAGGATCTCCCGGAAAGATAAAAGCAGGAATTTGCGCAGGAAGGGTGTTTTGACCGGAACCAATGATATAGGAGGGTGGACTTCTGGGTAGAGGTTGCCACGAAAATAATTGGCAAGTGGTCGTCAAGATGTCAGCAGGGGTTGTTGGTATTGCTAGCGAGGTAGGTGGGGTGGTTATCAGCAGGAACAGATTATCATGGAGGGTAAAAATAAATGAGGAAATAAATGGTATTTATGAGTAAATTATCTCATATGTTACAGGTGAGACCGAAACATCTTTATGGTAAGTACTTTCCAGTGCAGACGCAATGCAAAGCCACTCGAGTGAGTCTTGTTACACCGCGCGTGACGTCATTAAAACCACGTGGTTCCGATTGACCTACTTTCCATGCAGGCAGAGTGGGAGGCAATATAGCGAAATCTGAACTGGAATATAATACTCACTGAAGCTTGGATATGCGATATAAAATATTTGTTTCCTTTGCATATGTTGTTAAACCTTGGTGGAATACATAACCAGGGAAGAGTCATAAGAAGGCTTGGGGCTATTCCTGTCACGAGGATTCAAAATTTGCATCCAGTCTCCTGAATCTAAGGAAAACATAGGGTGTTGCAACTTAATGCTACCGCTACAATGTATACCGATACGCTGCTGGCCTGATGTCAGCGTTACTAAGCAAGGATGGATAGGTAACAGTGTGAAGGGCCACGACTGTAAACTGTTAAGATCGAGACAGAGACATGCGATAGTGGCTTTTTAGGGGGGTGGGGAGGGCGGAAAGGGGGGACACAAAGTGTCCCGAAAGGGGAAAGCAGAGAGAAAAAATAAGAGGTGTCGAGACAAGGCGAGAGAGTTGGGATTTGACGTCGAATAGGGATTGAGAGACAGAGAGGGAGAAGAGAGAGACATAAATGATATAGGTAGAGAAAGAGGGATAGAAGACAAAATACACAGATTGGATGCGGGAGGGAGAGCAAGGGGGAATGTAAGTGTTTCCATGAGCTCCGTGTTGATGGCGGGAAGGAACAGAAGGTCGATGGACGCACATTTTGTATGTGGCTTAATTCGTACTTCTCCATATTCATGAAATTCCGAAAGGAATCACACTATATCCGTCTATGGTAAAGTCGGTTCATGCCTTGCCTTACCCCTTCATCAGTGATGCGGCTACCGTACCAGTAGTATTACAAGGACTTCGCGGAGTCCTTGTGGAAGCCAATATCTAAGGCATTGCATAATATGCCAATACGTATTCGATGTATAAATGCCCCGGAAATGAGATATTTGTTGTCTGTTCAAATCAAATCAGTTCAAATCAAATCATAATAAAAAAAAATGTTATGTTATAATATAGCCGTGTTAATACATTCTATTAAGTTCTATTAAATACGTTCGCTAAATTTGCCCTCAAGATTGCGTCAGTAACGTATGATGACATGTTTCTTTATGGAAACGCCGCCATATTGTGCGACTTGCGGGAGACAATGTTGACATCTGGACACGCCGCCATATTGTGTGAGTTGTGGTAGTGTTGGCATCAGGACACGCCGCCATATTGTGTGAGTTGTGGGAGAGAATGTTGACATCAGGACACGCCGCCATATTGTGTGAGTTGTGGGAGAGAGTGTTGACATCAGGACACGCCGCCATATTGTGTGTGTTGTAGGAGAGTGTTGATATCAGGACACGCCGCCATATTGTGTGAGTTGTGGGAGAGAGTGTTGACATCAGGACACGCCGCCATATTGTGTGTGTTGTAGGAGAGAGTGTTGATATCAGGACACGCCGCCATATTGTGTGAGTTGTGGGAGAGAGTGTTGACATCAGGACATGCCGCCATATTGTGTGAGTTTTAGAATGAAATGATGCCATCACCACAGACTTTTTGGATCACCTTGAACTGATTTCCATTATATACGGCTGTTGACGCCATCTTCGCGGCACATTAAAATAGCATTAACGACACACCAGCGCAAACACCGTTTCCAGGTCTCTATGACGACCGCAGCCACATCCGTTAATAAGATCTCGCGGGTCTCGTTCGGCAGCTTGGGTCACTTCTGCTGGTCCCGGGTTAAGTCCTCTTCGCCGCCATAAACACCCATAACACGGTCTGACAGGCGTGGCGTTTTGGACCCAATAAATCGCGAGCCCTTAATATATTCTGTCTGATACGTGGCGGCGGCCTTTGCAGGTTGTATGGACAGTCAGGGCTGATGGGAGAAAACTTGCGACCGCTGGGAGGGGGGCGGGTACACTCTGAAAAACTTGCAACCGGGGGGGGGGGGTGCTCGGTGACTTGAACAGTGTATGTTTAGATTCCCAAGGCCGGGGGGGGGTTGCAACCTGCGTAACCCCCACCCCATAGATCCGCCCCTGAACGCCACTGGTGGCAAGGGTTGGATGTTTTAGGTGTGAGGTGCCAGGTTTTACAAAATGGATAGGAGGAGATTGAGGATGGGTAAGGGAATAGGGAGGATTGGTTGGTTGCATTCAGGACGCTTTAACCACTGTCGGTTAAACCCGTCAACGGGAGAAGGAAGGGAGAGTGGAGCCATGTCCCCGGAGTAACCCTCTACTCTCTGCGAAGAAGGGCTTGGGATCTGTATCCTGTGGCCACAAAGACATGGCCACAGCTGGGCTCAAATCATCGACTTACGTGCCGTAAGGCTCTTGCATGGCCAGAGCGCTCAAAGCAAACTCTCTAACCCACTGAGGGATATGGAGGAGAAATTAGGGAAGATTGTATGGGGAAATTGGGGGAGTGTATGCGATTGCTAAAGATGGGTAAGGACCACTTGGGGGAGGGTATGCGATTGCTAAGGATGGGTAAGGGGAAATTGGTGTTGGGTATGGAAATGTTGAGGATGGTTAATGGAAGATTGGGGGTAGGCATAGAAAAGTTGTGGATGGGTAATGGGAAATTAGGGGGGGGGGGGCGTATGGCAATGTTGAGGATAGGTAAAGGGGTGTTGGAGAAGGATTTGTAAATGTTAAGGATTTTTAGGGGAGATTTAAGAAGGGTATGAGCATGTTGAAAATGAGTAACCGCAGAAGATTGAGGGGTAAGGATGACATGATTGGAAATCGGTTGACTGGGGAACTGGGAATGGTTGCGACAAATCGAAGGATTAGATTGGGTAAGGACTAGGAGGCTGGATAAAGCAAAAAATTTACAACATTGTGGTTGGCAAAAGTGACGTCAATGATAGTTAATGCGCAATGTAGGATAGTTGATGAACGATTAATTTGTTTATTTATTTGACATACATATAAATAAATATATGATTATACATTGATGTATGATTTATATTATTTAGAAGAGTACTTCTATCTCTTTGTATGTCCCTTTCGCCATCGCTATCTCTCTGTACGTCTCTCTCTCCATCGCTATCTCTTTGTATGTCCCATTCTTGGTCTCTTCTTTTCTCTCCCTCTGTCTCTCTGTCTCTCTGTCTCTCTCTCTTTCTTGCTTTCTCTTGTACTCCACAAAAAAGGGCACATATGGAACGACACTGTATGATAAATACAGGCCGGCATGCGATGATGATGCCTGTTAGCAGCACGGCTCAGGTCGTGTGCCAATGAGGCCAGCATCACCTCGTGGATAACACTGGTTCTATTTCTCGAGCTAATTTTTTTAAACTGTAATTGTCGGAGAGGAGAATGCCACGTGCTATGTCTATGTAGCGATGTCTGTTCTGCTTATTGATCCCATAAACTCCATGCCGCGATGGATAAATAGGTATTTATACACTAGTGGCATAATTATATACAGTATGGGATTCAAAGATGGAGGTCCAATCTACCTCGAGCAAATTGGCTCGCGCATAGTGCAAACTGCATGCCTATTCTGTAGTATATAGGTCTGGACCTGGATTACTCCAGCCCCCGCTGGTCCTCTAACATTCGTCAGATATTTTCAGATCGTTTCTCAGACTTGCTGCACCCCCCCCCCCCCCACCGCTTCTGCAAGACTTGCCCTTCACGTAGATGACGTCCATCCCTATATGTTTGCCCACAGCGCAAGCAGCTATGGATTACATATATCCACCATGATGGGTGAGACAAATGTAACTTATGTAACCATCGCAAAAATACCCAGCGTAAACCTCTCATGAATGGATCGCCACCTAGCGGCAGAGTGAAGCCATTGGTCCGCTATGGCCACGTGGGAGCAGTGTTAAAACCCGTCCGTGGCGTGAATAACACTGAGCTCTCCCATGGCGACATCGTATCCAGTCTAGTGTTACGTAGATCAGGCTTCGCGACTGGCTACCGTATCTCCCCTTGTTTTGTTTTCTAAGCAGCCGAGAGACATCAATGGACAGCGCTATATATATATATATATATATATATATATATATATATATATATATATATATATATATATATATATAGGGCTGTTTGTGTGTTTCTGAAGACCATGGGCTTATTGTTTAGGGCGTATTGTCATGGAAACGACCCTGGACACCTGCCGACACCACCGCCCCCTGGTGTCCCCGAAGAATGATGACGCCGTGAGCAGCGGATATCCTGTGGTCGTCCTGTCACGACTTAGTGATAACATGACATGGTAATAATGGACGATGTGGCGCGTTCTTTGTGAAGGTATTCAGCAGTCGACACGAAAAAAGACACCTTAATGTGGCGCAAAAGACACCCTAATCGTAAAATCCTGCGACGATAGTCGCCTCCCCCAACCGCCCCCCGCCTCCACCCACTCACTCCCGTCCCACGGGGAACATGTCGTCTGACGCAGGCAACAAAGTGGTCACAAATATGACTAAAACCTTGCTCGTAGTGACTTAAAAACCAGCGATTTATTTCTCGCGACAAACCTTGTGAAAAGCCTTTTAACATTCTTAACGTAGGGATCGTTTCAGTAAGAGTCACGAGCGCGTAATCCTGTTTTTTCACGAGCTAGTTTAACGACTAATCGTAAGGCTTACATGTTACGAGCGAAAGAATTTTTTTTTGAGTGAAATGACCCCCAGCTGGTAACAAATCACCCCTCTTAACAACGTAAAGATTAACGTTATGGTAATTGAGCAATAACTTCTGTTCTGTTCCGAGTGGCGGATTTGGGCCCCCTGAGAGGCCCTTTAATGATGGACCTACAAAACGGCCGATCTCACTAATATCGCAAGATATGTCTGGTGAGTGGGACGCGCGGGGGTGGGGGGGGGGGGATCCTGAAGTATCTTGAGGATTTGAAGAAACATCTTAACAATGATAACATAGCAATACACGCCACTACGTGTTTGTGACCAATTCTTAATGGTTCAAGATGTATAACAATTGTTTTAGGTTACATGTAAACGTATATATTATATGTATGTATGTTTATCCTTAGATTATGACATGCTATGAGTAGAACACTTAACAAAAACAGTTATTAAACGTTATTGTTTCATTAATAGGTGTCAACAGAACCACCCCGATTTTATGGTTCACGTCTATGGGCCATGTCTGTGTGGTCGCAGGATAAAGATCCCATGTCCTTCTTCGCAAAGATATGGGTACATGGCCCTGAAGATACAACCAACCTCTATTTATAAGTATGCAGTAATTATCACACAATTTTATCACACAAGGATGGCAGGCAGAATAGATGGACCCATGTAGATGGCGCGCCAACAAAAATCCTTAGTCGACAAATTAAAGACAATCAGTGAACAGCTTTGGGGGTTCTGTGGATAAATAAAGGAGAAAAGTTCTGCAATCTTGTACCGCAAAGTGAGGCTGCGACATTATGCATAAGGTGACGACACCCCGCTACCTTCATTGCTGTGCGAGTCACGACCACTCCTTGTGTACGGTCACACAAACACACACCCGCCTGATTTATACATCGTTAACACCGGAACCGCTAGGGAGCGCCACCGTCGTGATTGGTGCAGTGATGGTGGCTACCCTTCACTGATCACCCATCACCACCTCATAAAGCACGGAAGCATATCGATATTATGGAAATCGACGGCCGCAACCTTGAAAGGTTCCGTTCCACGTGGGACCACGTACATGTTAATTGCGTTGTGATCGGCCCGTGGGTCTGCCTTGATTACTGGGAAGAGCGGTTCTTCAGAACATTCACGGTCCATGGAATTGGGAGTAATTACGTTAGTTTGCTTGGGCCATACACCCACGTGATGTGACGTCACGCTCATTTACTCGGGCGATACATTGATGTAGATAGATGCTTACAAAGTGAGACGTCGCCCCGTTGATGACTCCATCGTGGTGGCAAGAGCAAGCCAACCCCATGTTTTCAGCTGTTAAAATATTGTGTGACGTCACGCCTTTGTTTTAAGTGTTCATTATCTTGAAGAATGGATCGAAAAACAGAACTAGCCGTGTTGTATTAACGTAAGTGTGCGTTATTCAAATAAAGAACGGTTATACAGTGCTTTATTTTAATAATGAACGGAAAAACTGCATTATCTAGATAAAGAACAGTTGTTAATATTGACTCGTCAAGTGCCACGGTATAATCAGTCGAGCTGAGCTGAGCGGAGCCGAGTTGGCTGGTGTTGACAGGACTTGCCAATTTCAAGACAAACAATGGAATGCATAAGTCAAGGTGAAGCACCAAAGGGGCGGGGGTTAGATCAGAAATCTCAAAATATATGGAAATTCTACAGTTATCGATTGCATACATTATATCCGTCATATCGCTTTTCAGGGGGCGATGTTTTCACGAAACTAAGAAGCAATGACTTCCAAAATGTCTACTTCATTCACGCCTTCCGACCCCTACCCCCCCCCCCCCCCTGGGGCTTCACAATGACGAACCGTTGTTTCCACAATGTGCCTCATGTATTCGTCGAGCAGTGCAATGACACAATAGTCTATTCCTGTGTCCAAACGTGAGCACATGCTTAAGCCTTGTCATAACAATTTTATAAGTACGTTAAAGAACTCGTTGTCGTGCATTCCTTAAATAAACCACTCGACGCTATCGCGTCTCGTGCTTTATTTTGGCGAATGCACTCCAGCTCGTTCTTTAACTAGTACATAAAGAGAGAACGAATGCATATATATATAATATGCATCCTTTATCCCAATTGCGCTTTATTTTGCCATAAGTTGTGATGAACGGAAAATGCCAAGTGGAACCTTCTAAGGTGGTCAAACAGTTCAGGCCTGCGAAACAAATAGAGATAATACAAGCCAATATGGGGAATACGACTGTACTATGATGGCAGTGGAGTATTGTGACTTTCCTGGAGACCCCGGTCCCTCTCCAAGACACACACACAGGCACATATCGAGCGCGCTACGTTTATCTGCGACAAGTGACATTGTCTACAGACCTATCATAATCCTTTCATGCATTTCAAGCATATCATTGCCGTGCAAATCTTACCATTGAGCTTGAATATCTTCACAGTTATCGGTGTTTTTCTATCTATATGCGCTTAATGGATTCAGCTAAATCGAGGAAAGTCGAGCAGTATGCTATTACCTGGCGGAGCGTTGACCCACCCTCCTCATTAAGGTTCAGACACGATTTGACCCTGATTGCTCGCTCCATCCCGCTCAATCACCTTTCCCCATTAGCGCCGTCAGTTCAGGTGGCGCCCCTACCGGGCGGGGTCCGAGGTTTAACACCGCTAGAGTGCTGGGGGATGCCACCAAAGTGACGTCATATCATGGCACTATGCGTTAATATATCTCAGCTGTATCCCTGGGATAGCTGCTCCGATCCCGTCAAGTTGCAGGAGGACCTCAATCAGACTACTCGGGCCGTGTACACAGCACGAGGCGTGAGGACTTAGGGTGACATTACGGGGACAATGCAACCGCATTGATATATATCTGATAGACCACCGTGGCGCGAGTAAGACTCGAGAGAGAGAGATATAGACAGATGGAAGGAACAGTCGCTCTAAGGATGGGGAGATATCGATGCAGATTGAGAGAGACGGCAAGACTTATAAGATAGTTAACTTGAACGATATGAGCAAAAGATACAAAATTGACAGAGAAATTGACATAGGTATAGGGAGAGTCAGAGAAATTGTGAAAGAGAAAGATTGGGAGAGTCAGAGAGATCGTGAAAGAGAAAGAGAGGGAGAGTCAGAGACATTGTGAAAGAGAAAGATAGGGAGAGTCAAAGACATTGTGAAAAAGAAAGATAGGGAGAGTCAGAGACATTGTGAAAGAGAAAGATAGAGAGAGTCAGAGACATCGTGAAAGAGAAAGAGAGGGAGAGTCAGAGACATTGTGAAAGAGAAAGATAGGGAGAGTCAGAGACATCGTGAAAGAGAAAGAGAGGGAGAGTCAGAGACATTGTGAAAGAGAAAGATAGGGAGAGTCAGAGACATCGTGAAAGAGAAAGAGAGGGAGAGTCAGAGACATTGTGAAAGAGAAAGAGAGAGTCAGAGACATCGTGAAAGAGAAAGAGATGGAGAGTCAGAGACATCGTGAAAGAGAAAGATAGAGAGAGTCAGAGACATTGTGAAAGAGAAAGATAGGGAGAGTCAGAGACATCGTGAAAGAGAAAGATAGGGAGAGTCAGAGACATCGTGAAAGAGAAAGAGAGGGAGAGTCAAAGACATTGTGAAAGAGAAAGATAAGGAGAGTCAAAGACATTGTGAAAGAGAAAGATAGGGAGAGTCAGAGACATTGTGAAAGAGAAAGATAGGGAGAGTCAGAGACATTGTGAAAGAGAAAGAGAGAGTCAGAGACATCGTGAAAGAGAAAGAGAGGGAGAGTCAGAGACATCGTGAAAGAGAAAAAGAAGGAGAGTCAGAGACATTGTGAAAGAGAAAGATAGGGAGAGTCAGAGACATCGTGAAAGAGAAAGATAGGGAGAGTCAGAGACATCGTGAAAGAGAAAGATAGGGAGAGTCAGAGACATCGTGAAAGAGAAAGAGAGGGAGAGTCAGAGACATCGTGAAAGAGAAAGAGAGGGAGAGTCAAAGACATTGTGAAAGAGAAAGATAGGGAGAGTCAGAGACATCGTGAAAGAGTTGGATAGGGAGAGTCAGAGACATTGTGAAAGAGAAAGATAGGGAGAGTCAGAGACATTGTGAAAGAGAAAGAGAGGGAGAGTCAGAGACATCGTGAAAGAGAAACATAGGGAGAGTCAGAGACATTGTGAAAGAGAAAGATAGGGAGAGTCAGAGATATTGTGAAAGAGAAAGATAGGGAGAGTCAGAGACATCGTGAAAGAGAAAGATAGGGAGAGTCAGAGACATTGTGAAAGAGAAAGATAGGGAGAGTCAGAGACATCGTGAAAGAGAAAGATAGGGAGAGTCAGAGACATCATGAAAGAGAAAAAGAAGGAGAGTCAGAGACATTGTGAAAGAGAAAGATAGGGAGAGTCAGAGACATCGTGAAAGAGAAAGATAGGGAGAGTCAGAGACATCGTGAAAGAGAAAGATAGGGAGAGTCAGAGACATCGTGAAAGAGAAGGAGAGGGAGAGTCAGAGACATCGTGAAAGAGAAAGAGAGGGAGAGTCAAAGACATTGTGAAAGAGAAAGATAGGGAGAGTCAGAGACATCGTGAAAGAGTTGGATAGGGAGAGTCAGAGACATTGTGAAAGAGAAAGATAGGGAGAGTCAGAGACATTGTGAAAGAGAAAGAGAGGGAGAGTCAGAGACATCGTGAAAGAGAAACATAGGGAGAGTCAGAGACATTGTGAAAGAGAAAGATAGGGAGAGTCAGAGACATTGTGAAAGAGAAAGATAGGGAGAGTCAGAGACATCGTGAAAGAGAAAGATAGGGAGAGTCAGAGACATTGTGAAAGAGAAAGATAGGGAGAGTCAGAGACATCGTGAAAGAGAAAGATAGGGAGAGTCAGAGACATCATGAAAGAGAAATAGAGGAAGAGTCAAACACATTGTGAAAAGGAAAGATAGGGAGAGTCAGAGACATCGTGAAAGAGAAAGATAGGGAGAGTCAAAGACATTGTGAAAAAGAAAGATGGGGAGGGTCAGAGACATCGTGAAAGAGTTGGATAGGGAGAGTCAGAAACATTGTGAAAGAGAAAGATAGGGAGAGTCAGAGACATTGTGAAAGAGAAAGATAGGGAGAGTCAGAGACATTGTGAAAGAGAAAGATAGGGAGAGTCAGAGACATTGTGAAAGAGAAAGATAGGGAGAGTCAGAGACATTGTGAAGGAGAAAGATAGGGAGAGTCAGAGACATCGTGAAAGAGTAAGATAGCGAGAGTCAGAGACATTGTGAAAGAGAAAGATAGGGAGAGTCAGAGACATCGTGAAAGAGTAAGATAGCGAGAGTCAGAGACATTGTGAAAGAGAAAGACGGGGAGAGTCCGACCATTGTGAAAGAGAAAGATGGGGAGAGAGGAGAAGACAAATATTGAGATGGACTGATAGACTTAGAAAGACAAGAAAGGACATAGTGCGCCAGATCCCCGCCGAGAGAAAGTAGCCGGGGAGCGAGCCAGCCAGGGCGAGGGAGAGAGAGACAGAGAGGAAGAGAGGACGAGGGTACTGCCGGCGCAGACTCAAGCGTCATGGCAATTTCATTTGTCAACATCTATAGACCTCCGAGACTGGCTGTACTTCCGGTGTGAAGAGCGCGGTGACACGTGTGCCACCAGCGGCGGCGGCGTTGGGAGGACAGTGCGAGGAAAGGCACCTGCTGAAAGGGAAGTGAAGCTAAGTGGTTGCGTTGGCTATGGCTATATAAAATTTTAGCTACAGCTTCTCTGTGGGGGTTCTAAAAGCAGTAGGCCATTTCGCTCATGAGAACACAGCTTCGTAGCGGACTCGTATAAAAAATATCTCCAGCACACGTATACATACTGCGGTACCGCATGCTACTGTTAAGGGGTAGCAGCATGCGGTAACACATTTAGTTTATTGATGTCGTTTACAACTAGACAAATTTGCAGTAAATAATGCTCATCGTCCCTTAAAATGTAAGGTATTTGTTTATTGTTTTTCTCATTTCTGAATGGTTTGAGCAGAAAACTACACGGGGGAAAAAGATGGATCGGCCAGATTGCAGTCTCTGACAATGCGAGTGGGCGGTCTTGAATGAGTCATGTCGTAGTCGGAAGAGAGATAGACACTGTACCATGTGCAGTGCTGGGGTGGAGGTCCTGGGCAGGGGTAGGTACAGGGACTGCCATTAGTACATCCAATAATTGTCCGTCATCAGATGGATTGATGATACAGTTATACACAAGACACGTCATATTACCGCTTGTGATGGCGGATTGTTTTTCTTCTCTCTGCGGATTGGGGAAGATGCACTACAAATCCAAGATGGCGGTCATTAAGGAATTGGGAATACGCCACATGTGGGCAGTCGATTGCCTTTATTCACGCACTAGATATAGATAAACGTTATCATTATCTCGAATTCATCCACATCAAATATCAAGAGCTTGGGACGTTACGTGTCTCTCGGTACACGATTCATATTGATTATTCCGACCATCTGTTGACAACAACAGACGCCCTCGGATGGCGTTACCAGAAAACTTGGCGAAACGGAACAACTGAATGATATAAACACAACTTATGGTAAATAATAGAATTACCGGTAAGAAGGATATATAGGTACGGGTCATCTCCGCAAATCTAACAGAGATATTATGGCGAGTCAATTGGACTTTATCCCAGTATTTGCCATAATAGCCTTAATGATATGCGTAAATGATGACAGGTCCCGCCAGTTATCTCGATGTCCGTGTACCCTGGCGTGAAACCCCGCATCCCCGGTATCTGCCTCCATATGTATGTCAGCCTCCCTTGCGACGCCTGGTTATCGGACCCTTGTGACACTTGGTGATTTGTCTGCCAGCCCCCATGTGCCATCTTCGTCGCCTCAGTTATTCTATTTGATATCCTTTATTCCATTTAGAAATAAGCACACTTCTTGCCTTCTTGCATGCCTTCAATATCTCACAGAAACAGAGAATCCACAGGGGAACAAGATGGTCGGGCCATGCGGTTCGTCACGTTTGCATTGTCACGACCGGCTGCACTTCTTGACGCTGCCCATCCCCCAGCCCCCTCACCCCCAGTATCATTCCGGAACCTGCCAGGGGCAGATCACTAACACGTGTGGATCCCGGTGGCTTCCCCGTAATGTATATCTACATAATACATGAGGTGGGTGTTTAAAATTTAACATCATCATGTCCATTATATACCCACTTCAAAAGGTGGTCGTGGCCACAAGGCGCTCACTTCGCCTGTCCGTTCTGCAATTCGGGCACTCTACGACCCGTATATTCAGCCACCTGAGGTGGAAACCGCTACTTTCTTTCTCCAATGAATATTTCATCGAATTGCCATTGTCTGACAGCACATGGACGTGGGAAGTGGGATGTGGTGGTGGGGTGGGGATAGGGGGAAGACTAAGGCACCTCGTGAGATGTGTAGAAGCCGGGCAGTGCGGTGGGGGGCGGGGGGGGGGGAGGGGGTGCATGAGAGTCATCTGTTTGCCCCCGTTAATTGGTATATCGCCCCTGTAGTCACCCAGTTTTTTGAGCCATCCCGCCCGCGATTTGCTCCTGTTGTGGCGCCGACATGGTCAGGTCACTCACTTCTGCTCTCGAAGCTCAAGCCTCTTTCTGCACCACTGCAGCAGCACAACTCACTTCTGCTCCCGAAGCGCAAGCATCTTTCTGCACCACTGCAGCAGGACAACTAACTTCTGCTCCCAAAGCGCAAGCCTCTTCCTGCACCACTGCAACAGCACAACTCACTTCTGCTCCCGAAGCTCAAGCCTCTTTCTGCACCACTGCAGCAGCACAACTCACTTCTGCTCCCGAAGCTCAAGCATCTTCTTGCGCTACTGCAGCACGAAAAATGTCGCCAGTACCATTCCAGCCCCTGACAGGTCGCCCCTAAATCACGGGAAAAGCCGCCCAGTTGCAGCCATTGTGATTTGTACCGCAATGGTTTAGTTCATCCACGCTCCATTTCACGCCATCGCACAAGTAAATATTGCTGCAGCCTGCGCGTCATGAGGAAGGGTCTTCGGGTCACATGTACAGTGGCGCCCACCGAGGGCAAGCAAACCAAGCGTGCTTCCTGAACCAACACTCAAACTCGCCAGATCGGTAGTATCGCGCCATTTGCTGGGTGGCGCTGCGTCACTTCTGCGTATGTTCCGGTCCTCTTTGTGCAGCGCTGGTCCGCAAAGGGCGGGTATTTCTCGTGCATATATAACATAATATCAAATACATTTGTATTACTTTTGTTCATCAAAATGGTTAATTTGAAGTAAAATATTAAAAAAGTGAGTCTTGCTTTAGGGTAAGGATCACTGTACATTATTCGCTAGGTGGCACTGCGTCCTTCTGCCCTTGTCACTGCTAGAGCGAGCCAGGGTGTTTCGCAAGCAAATTCAAATAGCATCCAATCCTTGTGTGTTGACTGTAAACATGAGTATTTTCTAAATCCTAAATATTTAACTAAAACAGAAATAATGGTCTCGCATAAGGACAACGCTCTATGCACACGGACATCAGTAACCTAAATAATGGACCTCGTTCCGACATTTGGCAGACGTGACCGTTTGGGTCAGTTCCGTTGTGCGAGCGGAGAAGTCGGACTCCGCGGAGTGCATAACCGAACGCGAAGATTGTGGTCCGATAGCGTGGTCACGTGGTACATTTTTCTCCCGGACCTTCCTCTCCACCCAGAGGAGGATCACGATGGTTTCCAACATGGCGTCCAGGCCCCGCAATACGTTGAATATATATAAAGTAGTGAATAATATCTATAACAACTAAAATGAAATAATGAACACAAGTACCCGTTGATTTAATTTATGATACTGTTTAACTATCTTTATGATTTGTGCAGTTCAGCCACAGTAAGATTAACGTGGACCGCGGATTTTGCGTTTGGTTTATCTTGATCCGCCCATGAGCTAAAAATATGAATGCGCATTCTCCAAATATCTGTGCCGATAACTTCAGTCGCATACCCAAACTCACCCTATATATCTGTCATGGGCTATATATATATCGCCAAGGCTCTGTGGTGTGTGGCGACCCCTATCGATTTGTGTGTGCACCAGGAACACAGTGCAGCATGGTGAGCGAGACTGCAGATTTATGGCACTACTGAGATCTGAAGCGTGGAGTGAGTCCTTGCAGGAAGTTGTCGCTTGCTCATGGCTTTGATATAGTCGGACCATGGTGACCATGTCGACATATCCACAGAGGCAGGGGACACCAGATCCATTAAAGGGGCTCACTTTAGGGTCACCGGAGCTGACATACAAAATGGCTATCACAGATTTTTTTGAAGAAAGTAATTTTGTTATCGTTGTTGCATTTGCAATTGATGAATTTTAGCAAGCGATACATATTTTCTTGAATTAGTTGCAAGTTGCAAAAAAATGCTTCTTGCAACTTGGTATAAGAGCGAGACGATTAATTTATGATAATTATTAATGACACCTCTTTCTGAACGTGAAGGCCGTTGGGTATGTAATGAGGTAGGTTTCTGCCAGAGACATGGCTCCCTCTCCACCTTGACCATTCCCGTTGTCCACATCAGCCTGGGAGTAGCGTTGTAGCTTAGGGAAGGGCCCTGGGGAAGGGCAGGGGGCAGGAGTCGACTCCAATCGACTTATATCAAGGAATCGAACCCAGCAGAAACAACGTCAGTTTCTTGGTAAGCATGTAGCGTGGAACAGAGATCCAAGATATATATTCAGGAAGAAGGAAACGCATCATTTTTTCATTCAAAACACCATTCTTATTATCAAAATATAACTTATCTAACAAGTGGTGGGTGTTTTTTTTCTCCATTAACGTGTATAATTCAGGGATTGGGAGACTCAGTAGAGATGTGTTTTGGTGGAGACGGGGAGAGGGGCAGAGGCGCTTGTATGTTCCTGCGCCTGTATGTGACGGGTTATCCATCCATCAACAAGGCTACTCGAGCATCCATCAACAAGACTAATCAAAGTCATTTTCAGCTCTTGGCTGTTCGTATAGGAATCATCGTTAGTACGCCAGTACGAGGGATGTTCGAAAACAACAACAACAAAAATACGATTAGGAAAGCGCCGCATCATTGAAAACTTATCCGGCCAAAGTAGCATTTCTTGTTATTCACTAAAAAGAGCTTAATCCGCCTATTTCCGGGCCCGTCGGTACGCCCTGATTCCATCGCTCTGGTTCCACCGCCCTCGCAGCGGTACAAGTGCCAGGATAAGGAATATGACGTCACTGTGTTTGTGATGTATTAACGGCAGGGCATCCAGTTATCGCTGTCGCCAGCGATCCTTGCAATATTAATCCACGCACAACAACCAGGACACGCAAAACAGACGAAATACAAACGAGATCACGGTTAAGATAAATCTAAAGGCGTTGACTCAAACTGGGGGAGCCAAAACACCCGAGTGACTTATCCCACCATGGCACTGCTTTACATTATATTAGAGTGCAGCTGCAGTTCTTTCCTCAATTGATTTCCGACTGTTTATGTTTTCAGGTTCTGCTCGATCACTAATTCCGGCCCTGATCCATCTTAAGTTACTCAAGACACGGAAGATATCAATACGGATAACATAAAATGACGGAAGCAAAACTGCATCTTTGGTAGTAGAATTCACGACATCGATTATTACTGTAAATGCCTGAGTAATAGATGAGCTATGCTGGCGCACAATAGTTAGCACAGGCATTGAAGAACTGCCATGGAATAGAATGAAGCGAGCTAATCTTTATCTATGATATGTATTGGATGCTAGTCCAATATTGCGATGCGGGGGATCAAAGGGCCACTCTGTGACATTCTGTTCCCTGGGGTCAGTCTGGAAGAAGGTGGGTTCTTCAGCAAAGGGAAGGGGGGGGGGGATGTACCGCTAAAAAAAGGACTATAACTTGCATTGAAAAAATAACAGACGAAGTACCGAGAATGGGAGGAGCAGGGACTGTACCCCAAGCGCGGCCCCTTATAGCCCGCGTCCATCCCACCGGGACCGTGGATTCGTCAGTGTAAGATTGAGAAGAAGAAATACCATAGTTCGTCGACCGGGAGAGCATCGAACTTAAGGTCCCGAGTGGTGCCGCTGCTTTATATGTAAGCATTCTGAAACTGTTCTGAGAGTGTCAAGCGGTGAGATGCTACCGACAGCACCCATTAGACTCCGAGAAAAATGTCCCTTGTGTATAACAAAACTAGCAGAGAGCAAAAAAAAAACACTACTTACCACTACTTACCGAAAAGGGCATATCGATCGATAATCAGTCGCGGTAATGCTTTCCTCTAGAGCGGCGCCGATGTCAAAACAAATAGCATTGGATGGAGTGTTAAAAAAATGGCTGACTCATGAATAGTTCACATTCCTGAGTGTCGAGGGAAAAATCTAACGATGGAGTGCAGGGTGAAAAATAGTGAATGTAGAATGCCTTCCAGAGCTAAATGTCAGAAGCTGGAGCTAGGCAAGATGGCCGAAACGACCGTTAGGGGGCGCCACTGATCCGGTCTGGAGGAAAGAAACTCGTCGCCAAGGAGCAACGTGAGGCAGACTGATCGAAATGACATCACGAAGCAAAATGGAGTGATCCAGGGGAGGGTTGGTTGGTTGGTTGTTTATTCGGGACGCTTTAACCACTTATGGTCATATAACGGCCGGCCCTTAGTTGAGGCTGGAGCAGTATGTTGGTCAATGATATCTTGTTGAGATATTTAAACCTAACACTAATTTATTCTCAATAAATCTAAAATTGTTGTCGCCGGATTCTTATTGTTAATCTAGGAGACACCACACGACACCAGCCAGTCACATTGCTCGCCCCTCCCGATATTTTACTAACCTAGTCCTAGTGGCTTCTGATATGAAGCCGGTACTAAAGGAAACACCGCGTCCCGTTCAAGCTGTAAAGCGTAAAGAGCTATTGGAGTGTTTTGGGACATTAGTCTCGTTGTACGTTTTAACTCGAAACCAGCGACCGACGTCGAAAATAAATAGACGTCCAAAGGTCGATATCATGCTCGCCAAGATATGGTGACACTTCGCCTATTTATGGATCGACGCTGGTCGCAGAAATGTCTGGTAGCAATCTCAGATAGAATCTATGGCAGGAATCTATGGAAGCAATTTCAGGGGGAAATCTCCGGTAGAAATATCTGGCAAAAATCTCCGGTAGAAATATCTGGCAGAGATCTCTGGTAGAAATCTACTACAGGGGCCGGCAAAGATCGCCTTGGTTCGGACAGCGGGCCTGTTACGAGCAGTGTTCAGCACCATCGGGTGGTAGATGCCCCGGCGGTGACTGAGAAGAAGACGACCGGCGCTGTATTTTCTGTTATCAAGCGACAGAGAGAAAAGCTCTTTGTATAACGTTCGTTTCAATGGTCTCAGCGCAGAGGTGGTCGCGATGGGTTTTTTGTTTTGCTTTGTTTTATTCAGTCACTGGCGTTTAGGATCTCCCGGAAAGATAAAAGCAGGAATTAGCGCAAGGAGGGTGCTTTGACCGGAACCAATGATATTGGAGGGTGGACCTCTGGGTAATGGTTGCCACGGAAATAATTGGCAAGTGGTCGTCAAGATGTCAGCAAGGGTTGTTGGTATTGCTAGCGAGGTAGGTGGGTTGGTTATCAGCAGGAACAGATTATCAAGGAACGTAAAAATAAATGAGTAAATTGCATCTCATACGTGACACCAAAACATCTTTATGGTAAGTACCTTCCAGTGCAGACCCAATGGTGAAAGCCACTCTTTCTCGCTGCCCCACGAGTGAGTCATGTTATACCGCGCGTGACGTCATTAAAACCACGTGGTTCCGATTGACCTACTTTCCATGCAGGCAGAGTGGGAGGCAATATAGCGAATTCTGACCTAGAATATAATAATAATAATCATATGCTTCCTTTGCAAATGTTGTTAAACCTTAGTGGAATACATAACCAAGGAAAAGTCATAAGAAGGCTTGGGGCATCCAAGTCTCATGAATTTAAGGAAAACCTGGGGGGTTGCAACTTAATGTTATCTCTACAATGTATACCGATACGCTGCTGGCCTGATGTCAACGTTACTAAGCAAGGATGGAATTGTAACCGTGTGAAGGGCCACGACTGTAAACTGGTAAGATCGAGACATATTGTGTGAGTTGTAGAATGAAATGATGCCATCACGACAGACTATCTGGATCACACCTTGAACTGATTTCCATTATGTTTGGCTGTTGACGCCATCTTTGCGGCACATTAAAGCAACACTAACGACACACCGGCGCAAACACCGTTTCCGGGTCTCTATGACGACCGCAGCCACATCCGTTGATAAGATCTGGAGTACGCGGGTCTCGTTCGGCAGCTTGGGTCACTTCTGCTGGTCCCGGGTTAAGTCCCCTTCGCCGCCATAAACACCCATAACACGGTCTGACAGGCGTGGCGTTTTGGACCCAATAAATCGCGAGCCCTTACCATATTCTGTCTGATACGTGGCGGCGGCCTTTGCAGGTTGTATGGACAGTCAGGGCTGATGGGAGTGGGAGAGGGGAGGGAATATGAACGCCAGGGGCGGATCTAGGAATTTGCCGAGGGGGGGAGGGGTGCTCTCTGAAACTTGCAACCCAGGAGAGGGGAGAGTGGGGAGGGGGTGCTCGGAGAAGCCGACTTGAACAGTGTATGTTCAGGTTCCCAAGGGGGGGGGGGGGTTGCAACCTTCGTAACCCCCACCCATAGATCCGCCTCTGAACGCCATTGGTGGCAAGGGTTGGATGTTTTAGGTGTGAATGGTACCATTTTACAAAATGGGTAGGAGGAGATTGAGGATGGGTAAGGGAATAGGGAGGCTTGGTTGGTTGTATTCAGGACGCTTTAACCACTGTTGGTTAAACGCGTCAATGTGAGAAGGCAGAGAGAGTGGAGCCTTGTCCCCGGAGTAACCCTCTACTCTTTGCGAAGAAGGGATTGGGATCTTTATCCTGTGGCCACAAAGACATGGCCACAGCGGGGCTCAAATCATCAACTCACGTGCCGTAAGGCTCTTACATGGCCAGAGCACTCAAGGCGAGCGCTCTAACTCACTGAGCTACAAGGTCGGCCCTTAGTTGAGGCTGGAGCACTATGTTGATCAATGGTATGTTGTTGGGATATTTAAACCTAATGCTAATTTAGAGGTGTTTCAAACAGAAGTTTTTCTCAATAAATCTAAATTGTTCGTCGCCGGATTCTTATTGTTAATATAGGAGACACCACACGACACCAGCCAGTCACATTGCTCGCCCCTCCCGATATTTTACTAACCTAGTCCTAGTGGCTTCTGATATAAAGCCGGTACTAAAGGAAACACTGCTTCCCCTTAAATCTGTAAAGCGTAAAGAGCTATTGGACTGTTTTGGGACAGTAGTCTTGTTGTAAGTTTTAACTCGAAGCCAGAGACCAACGCCGAAAATAAATGTACGTCCAAAGGTCGATGACATGCTCGCCAAAATATGGGGACGCTTCGCCTATTTATGGAACAACGCTGGTCGCAGAAATGTCTGGTAGCAATCTCAGATAGACTCTATGGCAGGAATCTATGGAAGCAATTTCGGGTGGAAATCTCCAGTAGAAATATCTGGCGAAAATCTCCGGTAGAAATATCTGGCAGAGATCTCTGGTAGAAATCTACTACAGGGGCCGGCAAAGGCCGCCTTGGTTCGGACGGCGGGCCTGTTACGAGCAGTGTTCAGCACCATCGGGTGGTAGATGCCCCGGGGGTGACTGAGAAGAAGACGCCCGGCGCTGTATTTTATGTTATCAAGCGACAGAGAGAAAAACTCTTTGTATAACGTTCGTTTCAATGGTCTCAGCGCAGAGGCGGTCGCGATGGGGTTTTTGTTTTGCTTTGTTTTATTCAGTCATTGGCGTTTAGGATCTTCCGGAAAGATAAAAGTAGGAATTAGCGCAAGGAGGGTGCTTTGACCGGAACCAATGATATTGGAGGGTGGACCTCTGGGTAATGTTTGCCACGGAAATAATTGGCAAGTGGTCGTCAAGATGTCAGCAGGGGTTGTTGGCATTGCTAGCGAGGTAGGTGGGGTGGTTATCAGCAGGAACAGATTATCAAGGAGCGTAAAAATAAATGAGTAAATTGCGTCTCATACGTGACACCAAAACATCTTTATGGTAAGTACTTTCCAGTGCAGACGCAATGGTGAAAGCCACTCTTTCTCGCTGCCCCACGAGTGAGTCATATTATACCGCGCGTGACGTCATTAAAACCACGTGGTTCCGATTGACCTACTTTCCATGCAGGCAGAGTGGGAGGCAATGTAGCGAATTCTGACCTAGAATATAATAATAATAATCATATGCTTCCTTTGCAAATGTTGTTAAACCTTAGTGGAATACGTAACCAAGGAAGAGTCATAAGAAGGCTTGGGGCTGTTCCGGGCACCAGGCTTCTAAATTTACATCCATTCTCATGAATTTAAGGAAAACCTGGGGGGTTGCAACATAAAGTTGCATGTGGAGTTGTTTCGCTGTTTTTGAATGCCAAATTTGCGTATAAGAACACAAACCTAAGGCCTTAAGGTTCATAACAGACAATAAACACCTACCATATCGCTCACCAATTATCTGCCAATGAGCAAAACATTTCAAATTTATGAATTTTCCGCCACAAAAATGAAAACTTGTGCTGATTTGAAACGTCATAAACGTGTGTAAACAAGTCGTTTACCGGTGCCACCGACAGGGGGCCCAAGCGCTAAATTATATCAGACAATAGAAGCGTCCGGAGCGCCACTTTTTCTTTGGCGGTGGCCGTTGACACTGCTTGTGGTCAAAGGTAACATTGTCAACGTTACTAAGCAAGGATGGAATTGTAACAGTGTGAACGGCCACGACTGTAAACTGTTAAGATCGAGACATATTGTGTGAGTTGTGGAATGAAATGACATCCCCACAGACTTTTTGGATCACACCTTGAAGTGATTTCCATTATATATGGCTGTTGACGCCATCTTTGCGGCACATTAAAGCAACACTAACGACACACCGGCGCAAACACCGTTTCCGGGTCTCTATGACGACCGCAGCCACATCCGTTGATAAGATCTGGAGTACGCGGGTCTCGTTCGGCAGCTTGGGTCACTTCTGCTGGTCCCGGGTTAAGTCCTCTTTGCCGCCATAAACACCCATAGCACGGTCTGACAGGAGTGGCGTTTTGGACCCAATAAATCGCGAGCCCTTACCATATTCTGTCTGATACGTGGCGGCGGCCTTTGCAGGTTGTATGGACAGTCAGGGCTGATGGGAGTGGGAGAGGGGAGGGAATATGAACGCCAGGGGCGGATCTAGGAATTTGCCGAGGGGGGGAGGGGTGCTCTCTGAAACTTGCAACCCAGGAGAGGGGAGGGGGGGGGGGGGGTGCTCGGAGAAGCCGACTTGAACAGTGTATGTTCAGGTTCCCAAGGGGGGGGGGGGGGTTGCAACCTTCGTAACCCCCACCCATAGATCCGCCCCTGAACGCCATTGGTGGCAAGGGTTGGATGTTTTAGGTGTGAATGGTACCATTTTACAAAATGGGTAGGAGGAGATTGAGGATGGGTAAGGGAATAGGGAGGCTTGGTTGGTTGTATTCAGGACGCTTTAACCACTGTTGGTTAAACGCGTCAATGTGAGAAGGCAGAGAGAGTGGAGCCTTGTCCCCGGAGTAACCCTCTACTCTTTGCGAAGAAGGGATTGGGATCTTTATCCTGTGGCTACAAAGACATGGCCACAGCGGGGCTCAAATCATCAACTCACGTGCCGTAAGGCTCTTACATGGCCAGAGCACTCAAGGCGAGCGCTCTTACTCACTGAGCTACAAGGTCGGCCCTTAGTTGAGGCTGGAGCAGTATGTTGATCAATGGTATGTTGTTGGGATATTTAAACCTAATGCTAATTTAGAGGTGTTTCAAACAGAAGTTTTTCTCAATAAATCTAAATTGTTTGTCGCGGGATTCTTATTGTTAATATAGGAGACACCACACGACACCAGCCAGTCACATTGCTCGCCCCTCCCGATATTTTACTAACCTAGTCCTAGTGGCTTCTGATATAAAGCCGGTACTAAAGGAAACACTGCTTCCCCTTAAATCTGTAAAGCGTAAAGAGCTATTGGACTGTTTTGGGACATTAGTCTTGTTGTAAGTGTTAACTCGAAGCCAGAGACCAACGCCGAAAATAAATGTACGTCCAAAGGTCGATGACATGCTCGCCAAGATATGGGGACGCTTCGCCTATTTATGGAACAACGCTGGTCGCAGAAATGTCTGGTAGCAATCTCAGATAGACTCTATGGCAGGAATCTATGGAAGCAATTTCGGGTGGAAATCTCCAGTAGAAATATCTGGCGAAAATCTCTGGTAGAAATCTACTACAGGGGCCGGCCAAGGTCGCCTTGGTTCGAACAGCGGGCCTGTTACGAGCAGTGTTCAGCACCATCGGGTGGTAAATGCCCCGGCGGTGACTGAGAAGAAGACGCCCGGCGTTGTATTTTATGTTATCAAGCGACAGAGAGAAAAACTCTTTGTATAACGTTCGTTTCAATGGTCTCAGCGCAGAGGTGGTCGCGATGGGGTTTTTGTTTTGCTTTGTTTTATTCAGTCACTGGCGTTTAGGATCTTCCGGAAAGATAAAAGTAGGAATTAGCGCAAGGAGGGTGCTTTGACCGGAACCAATGATATTAGAGGGTGGACCTCTGGGTAATGGTTGCCACGGAAATAATTGGCAAGTGGTCGTCAAGATGTCAGCAGGGGTTGTTGGCATTGCTAGCGAGGTAGGCGGGGTGGTTATCAGCAGGAACAGATTATCAAGGAGCGTAAAAATAAATGAGTAAATTGCGTCTCATACGTGACACCAACACATCTTTATGGTAAGTACTTTCCAGTGCAGACGCAATGGTGAAAGCCACTCTTTCTCGCTGCCCCACAAGTGAGTCATATTATACCGCGCGTGACGTCATTAAAACCACGTGGTTCCGATTGACCTACTTTCCATGCAGGCAGAGTGGGAGGCAATATAGCGAATTCTGACCTAGAATATAATAATAATAATCATATGCTTCCTTTGCAAATGTTGTTAAACCTTAGTTGAATACGTAACCAAGGAAGAGTCATGAGAAGGCTTGGGGCTATTCCGGGCACCAGGATTCTAAATTTACATCCATTCTCATGAATTTAAGGAAAACCTGGGGGGTTGCAACATAAAGTTGCATGTGGAGTTGTTTCGCTGTTTTTGAATGCCAAATTTGCGTATAAGAACACAAACCTAAGGCCTTAAGGTTCATATCAGACAATAAACACCTACCATATCGCTCACCAATTATCTGCCAATGAGCAAAACATTTCAAATTTATGAATTTTCCGCCACAAAAATGAAAACTTGTGCTGATTTGAAACGTCATAAACGTGTGTAAACAAGTCGTTTACCGGTGCCACCGACAGGGGGCCCAAGCGCTAAATTATATCAGACAATAGAAGCGTCCGGAGCGCCACTTTTTCTTTGGCGGTGGCCGTTGACACTGCTTGTGGTCAAAGGTAACATTGTCAACGTTACTAAGCAAGGATGGAATTGTAACAGTGTGAACGGCCACGACTGTAAACTGTTAAGATCGAGACATATTGTGTGAGTTGTGGAATGAAATGACATCCCCACAGACTTTTTGGATCACACCTTGAAGTGATTTCCATTATATATGGCTGTTGACGCCATCTTTGCGGCACATTAAAGTAACATTAACGACACACCGGCGCAAACACCGTTTCCGGGTCTCTATGATGACCGCAGCCACATCCGTTGATAAGATCTGGAGTACGCGGGTCTCGTTCGGCAACTTGGGTCACTTCTGCTGGTCCCGGGTTAAGTCCCCTTCGCCGCCATAAACACCCATAACACGGTCTGACAGGAGTGGCGTTTTGGACCCAATAAATCGCGAGCCCTTACCATATTCTGTCTGATACGTGGCGGCGGCCTTTGCAGGTTGTATGGACAGTCAGGGCTGATGGGAGTGGGAGAGGGGAGGGAATATGAACGCCAGGGGCGGATCTAGGAATTTGCCAAGGGGGAGGGGGGGGGGGTTCTCTCTGAAAACTTGCGATCGCTGGGAGGGGGGTGGGTGCTCTCTGAAAAACTTGCAACTGGGGGGGGGGGGGGGCATTGAGGGGTGCTCGGAGAAGCGGACTTGAACAGTGTATGTTCAGATTCCCAAGGGGGGGGGGGGGTTGGTTGCAACCTTCTTAACCCCTACCCCTAAATCTGCCCCTGAACACCATTGGTGGCAAGGGTTGAATGTTTTAGGTGTGAATGGTGCCAGGTTTTACAAAATGGATAGGAGGAGATTGAGGATGTGTAAGGGAATAGGGAGGCTTGGTTGGCTGTATGCAGGACGCTTTAACCACTGTTGGTTAAACGCGTCAATGTGAGAAGGAAGGGAGAGTAGAGTCATGTCCCCGGAGTAACCCTCTACTCTTTGCGAAGAAGGACATGCGATCGTTATCCTGTGGCCACAAAGACATGGCCACAGCGGGGCCAGAGCGCTCAAGGCGAGCGCTCTAACCGACTGAGGGATATGGAGGAGAAATTAGGGCATATTTTATGGGGAAATTGGGAAAGGGTATGCGATTGCTAAAGATGGATAATACTAAGGGTAAATTGGGATAGGGTATGGGAATGTTGAGGATGGTTAATGGAAGATTAGGGGTAGGCATAGAAAAGTTGTGGATGGGTAATGGGAAATTGGGGGGGGGGGGCATGGCAATGTTGAGGATAGATAAAGCGGTGTTGGGGAAGGATCTGTAAATGTTAAGGATATTTAGGAGAGATTTGGGATGGGTATGAGTATGTTGAAAATGAGTAACCGCAGAAGATTGAGTGGTAAGGATGATATAATTGGAAATTGGTTGAATGGAGAACTGGGAATGGTTGCGACAAATAGAAGGATTAGGTTGGGTAAGGGAATAGGAGGCTGGATAAAGCGAAAAATTGATTGTGGTTGGCAAAAGTGACGTCTATGATTGTTAATGCGCAATGTAGGATAGTTGATGAACGATTAATTTGTTTATTTATTTGACATACATATAAACAAATATATGATTATACATGATTTATATCATTTAGAAGAGTACTTCTATCTCTCTGTATGACCCTCTCTCCATCGCTATCTTTTTGTATGCCCCCCTCTCGGTCTCTGTGTTTTCTCTCCCCCTGTCTCTCTCTCTCTTTCTTCTTTTCTCTTGTACTACACATCAAAGGGCGCACGTGGAATGACATTGAATGATTAATACAAGCCGGCATGAGATGATGATACCTGTTAGCAGGACGGCTCAGGTCGTGTGCCAATGAGGCCAGCATCAACTCGTGGATACCACTGGCATTATTTCTCAAGCTTATTTTTTTTAACTGTAATTGTCGGAGAGGAGAATGCCACGTGCTATGTCTATGTAGCAATGTCTGTTCTGCTTATCAATCCCATAAACTCCATGCCGCGATGGATAAAGCTCCCGGCTGCTAATCTAACATTCGTCAGATATTTTCAGATCGTTTCTCAGACTTGCTGCACCCCCCCCCCCCTTCTGCAAGACTTGTCCTTCACGTAGATGACATCCATTCCCATATGTTTGCCCACAGCGCAAGCAGCTATGGATTACATCTATCCACCGTGATGGGTGAGACAAATGTAACTTATGTAACCATCGCAAAAATACCCAGCGTAAACCTCCCATGAATTCATCGCCACTTAGCGGCAGAGTGAAGCCATTGGTCCGCTATGGCCACGTGGGAGCAGTGTTAAAACCCGTCCGTGAACTCTCCCATGGCGACATTGTATCCAGTCCAGTGTTACGTAGATCAGGCTTCGCGGCTGGCTACCAGAGGACACACATCTGTCTCATAATAATCATCACCCACTAACCATACCGTAGCTCTCTTTGTTCGGTTTTCTAAGCAGCCGAGAGACATCAATGGACAAAGCTATATATATATAGGCATATATATATATATATATATATATATATATAACACACTCCAAGGATAAATATGCATATATATATATATGCATGTTTATCCTTGGATTATGACATACTATGAGTAGAACACTTAACAAAAACAGTTATTGAACCTTATTGGTTTAATAATAGGTGTTAACAAAACCACCACGATTTCACTGTTGAATTGATAACGAATGGGAGGTGACAACAAAATCCACGTGGATTTTTCTCGTTTCATAAATAGATGCCAGGTGTAGGCACATCCAGCAGTAACAGCACAAGTACAAATACAACAAATATGTAATGTGCCGGTAACCCAGTGGGTTAGAGAAGTCCACGAGTGATCTGGCCGCCTTAGAGCCTAACGGCACGCGGATCGATGGTTTCGAGCCCCGTTGTGGCCATGTCTGTGTGGTCGCAGGATAAAGATCCCATGACCTTCTTCGCAAAGACATGGGTACATGGCCTTGAAGATACAACCAATCTCTATTTGTAAACATGCAGTAATTATCACACTTTTATCACACAAGGATGTCAGGCAGAATAGATGGACCCATGTAGATGGCGCGCCAACAAAAATCCTTAGTCGACAAATTAAACACAAATCAGTGAACGGCTTTGGGGGTTCTGTGGATAAATAAAGGAGAAAAGTTCTCCAATCTTGTACCGCAAAGTGAGGCTGCGACATTATGCATAAGGTGACGACACCCCGCTACCTTCATTGCTGTACGAGTCACGACTACTCCTTGTGTACGGTCACACAAACACACACCCGCCTGATTTATACATCGTTAACACCGGAACCGTTAGGGAGCGCCACCGTCGTGATTGGTGCAGTGATGGTGGCTACCCTTCACTGATCACCCATCAACACCTCATAAAGCACGGAAGCATATCGATATTATGGAAATCACCTGCCGCAACCTTGAAAGGTTCCGTTCCGCGTGGGACCACATACATATTAATTGCGTTGTGATCGGCCCGTGGGTCTGCCCTGATTACTGGGAAGAGCGGTTCTTCAGAACCTTCACGGTCCATAGAATTGGGAGTAATTACGTTAGTTTGCTTGGGCCATACACCCACGTGATTTGACGTGACGCTCGTTTACTCGGGCGATACATTGATGTAGATAGATGCTTACAAAGTGAGACGTCGCCCCGTTGATGACTCCATCGTGGTGGCAAGAGCAAGCCAATCCCATGTTTTCAGCTGTTAAAAAATTGTGTGACGTCACGCCTTTGTTTTAAGTGTTCATTATCTTGAAGAATGGACCGAAAAACAGACCTAGCCGTGTTGTATGGACGTAAGTGTGTGTTATTCAAATAAAGAACGGTTATACAGTGCTTTATTTTAATAATGAACGGAAAAACTGTGCATTATCTAGATAAAAAACAGTTGTTAATATTGACTCGTCAATTTCCACGGTATAATCAGTCGGGCTGAGCTGAGCGGAGCCGAATTGGCTGGTGTTGACAGAACTTGCCAATTTCAAGACAAACAATGGAATGCATAAGTCAATGTGAAGCACCAAAGGGGCGGGGGTTAGAAATCTCAAAAAATATATGGAAATCCCACAGTTATCGATTGCATACATTATATCCGTCATATCGCTTTTCAGGGGGCGATGTTTTCATGAAACTAAGAAGCAATGATTTCCAAAATGTCTACTTCATCCACGCCTTCCCACCCCTACCCTCCCCCCTGGGGCTTCACAATGACGAACCGTTGTTTCCACAATGTGCCTCATGTATTCGTCGGGCAATGACACAATAGACACAATGACACAATGACACAATTCCTGTGTCCAAACGGAATATGCATCCCAATTGCGCTTTACCTGGGGGTCATGCCGCGATGCAACCAACGGTTCCCGTCCGATCACCGATGTTAAGCAAGTTAGGGCGCGGCCATTACTTGTATGGGGGACCGCCTGAGAATACCAAGTGCTGTCAACTTGTTTTTTTATACGCCATCTTCGTTGCTTTTAGGGGGCGACACTCCCGGTAATTCACTGCGCCGCCCAATATCAAAAGCCAGATGCGTAGGATGGCACGGACTGCCAAATACGGACACGCTCTCCTGCTGGCCCGCTCATGATAAGTCAGTGGTGACAACGACTGGCGGCTCTTGCGACTGGGAATGTAATATCGGCGCCAGAGAGTTGCGACCGGCTGCAAACTACGGGGAGAGGTAAACGGTAGAACAAATGTCGCTCACTGTTACCTAGGACGACCAGTTACGGTGCTAGAGGGCGCTGAAACGGGCCATCCCCTTACACCCCGTTACCAGTGATTGGATGGTTGACCACCTGGGAATACCGGGTGCTGTAGACTTTTTTTTGCCAGTATCTTTGTTGTAATTAGGGGAAGACAATCATGATAATCCAGTGCGCCGCCCAAAATTATTTGCCTGGTGCGTAGGATGGCAGCGCGTTTGAAATGATGACGCTTCCTCCTGCTCGGTCCGTGGCTAATGATGATTCAACGGAGAAAAAGACTTGCGGCTCTTGCGATTGGGAATAGCCGCCACTCGCTTAATATTGAAGGTACAGAGCTGGGACCGGTTCAAACAACGGGGGAAGGTAAAATGTAGAAAAAAGCATCAATATTGGTTAACGTACGACGAGTATTTACGGCGATAGAGGGTGCTGTAACGGACCACCCCTTTTCATCCCGTTACAAATGACATGGTCTACAGGCCTATCATAACCTATTCATGCATTTCAAGCATATCATTGCCGTTCAAATCTTACCATTGAGCTTGAATATCTTCACAGTTATCGGTGTTTTTCTACCTATATGCGCTTAATTGATTCAGCTAGGTCGAGGAAAGTCGAGCAGTATACCTTTACCTGACCGAGCGTTGACCCACCCTCCTCATTAAGGGCCTGACACGATTTGACCCTGATTGCTCGCTCAATCACCTTTCCCCATTGGCGCCATCAATTCAGGTGGCGCCCCTACCGGGCGGGGTCCGAGGTTAACATCGCTAGGGTGCTGGCGAATGCCACCAAGGTGACGTCATATCATGGCACTATGCGTTAATATATCTCAGCTGTATCCCTGGAACACCTGCGCCGATCCCGTCTAGTTGCAGGAGGACCTCAATCAGACTACTCGGGCCGCATACTCACCCCGAGGCGTCAGGACTTAGGGTGGCATTACGGGGACAATGCAACCGCATTGATATATATCTGATAGACCACCGTGGCGCGAGGAAGACGAGAGAGAGAGAGATATAGACAGATGGATGGAACAATCGCTCTAAGGATGATTTGAAAGAGGAGAAAGAAAGATGGGGAGATATCGATGCAGATTGAGAGAGACAGTAAGGCTTATAAGATAGTTAACTTAAAACGATATGAGGAGAAGAAAAAAATGGAAAGAGAAAGTGAGATAGGTATACAGAGAGTCAGAGACATCGAGAAAGAGAAAGATAGGGAGAGTCAGACATTGCCAAAGAGAAAGATAGAGAGAGTCAGAGACATTGTGAAAGAGAAAGATAGGGATAGTCAGATACATTGCGAAAGAGAAAGATAGGGAGAGAGGAGAAGACAAATATTGAGATGGACTTATAGACTTAGAAAGACAAGAAAGGACATACAGATCCACGCCGAGAGAAAGTAGCCGGGAGGCCAGCCAGCCAGGGCGAGGGAGAGAGAGACAGAGAGGGAGAGAGGACGAGGGTACTGCTGGCGCAGACTCAAGCGTCATGGCAATTTCACTTGTCAACATCTATACATCTCTGAGACTGGCTGTACTTCCGGTGTGAAGAGTGCGGTGACACATATGTCACCAGCGGCGGCGGCGTTGGGAGGACAGTCAGTGCGAGAAAAGGCATCTGCTGAAAGGGAAGTGAAGCTAAGTTGTTGCGTTGGCTATGGCTATATTTTAGCTACAGCTTCTTTGTGGGGGTTCTAAAAGCACAAGATCATTTCGCTCATGAGAACACAGCTTCGTAGCGGACTCATATAAAAAATATCTCCAGCACACGTGCATACTGGCGTAATCATGTTAAGGGGTAGCAGCATCCCGTAACACATTTAGTTTATTGATGTCGTTTACAACTAGACATATTGGCAGTATATAATGCTCATCGTCCCTTCAAATGTAAGGTATTTGTTTATTGTTTTTCTCATTTCTGAATGGTTTGAGCAGAAAACTACACGGGGGAAAAAGATGGATCGGCCAGATTGCAGTCTCTGGCAATGCGAGTGGGCGGTCTTGAATGAGTCATGTCGTAGTCGGAAGAGAGATAGACACTATACCATGTGCTGTGCTGGGGTGGAGGTTGTGGGCAGGGGTAGGTACAGGGACTGTCATTAGTACATCCAATAATTGTATTGAATTAATCAATCAATCACGGATTGATGATACAGTTATACACAAGACACGTCATATTACCGCTTGTGATGGCGGATTGTTTTTCTTATCTCTGCGGATTGGGGAAGATGCACTACAAATCCAAGATGGCGGTCATTAAGGAATTGGGAATACGCCACATGTGGGCAGTCGATTGCCTTTATTCACGCACTAGATATAGATAAACGTTATCATTATCTCGAATTCATCCACATCAAATATCAAGAGCTTGGGACGTTACGTTTCTCTCGGTACACGATTCATATTGATTATTCCGACCATCTGTGGACGACAAGAGACGCCCTCGGATGGCGTTACCAGAAAACTTGGCGAAAAAGAACAACTGAATGATATAAACACAACTTATGGTAAATAATAGAATTACCGGTAAGAAAGATATATAGGTACGTGTCATCTCCGCAAATCAAACAGAGATGTTATGGTGAGTCAATTGGACTTTATCCCAGTATTTGCCATAATAGCCTTAATGATATGCGCAAATGATGACAGGTCCCGCCAGTTATCTCGATGTCCGTGTACCCTGGCGTGAAACCCCGCATCCCCGTATCCGCCTCCATATGTATGTCAGCCTCCCTTGCGACGCCTGGTTATCGGACCCTTGTGACACTGTGATTTGTCTGCCAGCCCCCATGTGCCATCTTCGTCGCCTCAGTTATTCTATTTGATATCCTTTATTCCATTTAGAAATAAGCACACTTCTTGCCTTCTTGCATGCCTTCAATATCTCACAGAAACAGAGAATCCACAGATTTTCTTGAAGGGGAACAAGATGGTCGGGCCATGCGGTTCGTCACGTTTGCATTGTCACGACCGGTTGCACTTCTTGACGCTGCCCACCCCCCGGCCCCCTCACCCCCAGTATCATTCCGGAACCTGCCAGATCACTAACACGTGTGGATCCCGGTGGCTTCCCCGTAATGTATATCTACATAATACATGAGGTGGGTGTCTAAAATTTAACATCATCATGTCCATTATATACCCACTTCAAAAGGTGGTCGTGGCTACAAGGCGCTCACTTCGCCTGTCCGTTCTGCAATCCGGGCACTCTACGACCCGTATATTCAGCCAACTGAGGTGGAAACCGCTACTTTCTTTCTCCAATGAATATTTCATCGAATTGCCATTGTCTGACAGCACATGGACGTGGGAAGTGGGATGTGGTGGTGGGGTGGGGATAGGGGGAAGACTAAGGCACCTCGTGAGATGTGTAGAAGCCGGGCAGTGCGGTGGGGGGCGGGGGGGGGGGGGGGGGGTGCATGGGAGTCATCTATTAGCCCCCGATAATTGGTATATCGCCCCTGTAGTCACCCAGTTTTCTGAGCCATCCCGCCCGCGATTTGCTCCTGTTGTGGCGCCGACATGGTCAGGTCACTCACTTCTGCTCTCGAAGCTCAAGCCTCTTTCTGCACCACTGCAGCAGCACAACTCACTTCTGCTCCCGAAGCGCAAGCCTCTTTCTGCACCACTGCAGCAGGACAACTAACTTCTGCTCCCAAAGCGCAAGCCTCTTCCTGCACCACTGCAACAGCACAACTAACTTCTGCTCCCGAACTCAAGCATCTTCCTGCACCACTGCAACAGCACAACTAACTTCTGCTCCCGAACTCAAGCATCTTCCTGCACCACTGCAACAGCACAACTAACTTCTGCTCCCGAAGCTCAAGCATCTTCTTGCGTTACTGCAGCACGAAAAATGTCGCCAGTACCATTCCAGCCCCTGACTGGCCGCCCCTAAATCACGGGAAAAGCCGCCCAGTTGCAGCCATTGTGATTTGTACCGCAATGGTTCAGTTCAGCCCCGCTCCATTTCACGCCATCGCACAAGTAAATATTGCTGCAGCCTGCGCGCCATGAGGAAGGGTCTTAAGATCACATGTATAGTGGCGCCCACCCAGGGAAAGCAAACCAAGCGTGCTTCCTGAACCAACACTCAACCTCGCCAGATCGGTAGTATCGCGCCATTCGCTGGGTGGCGCTGCGTCACTTCTGCGTATGTTCCGGTCCTCTTCGTGCAGCGCTGGTCCGCAAAGGGCGGGTGTTTCTCGTGCATATATAACATAATATCAAATAAATTTGTATTACTTTTGTTCATCAAAATGGGTAATTTGAAGTAAAAGATTAAAAAAATAGTGAGTCTTGCTTTAGGGTAAGGATCACTGTACATCATTCGCTAGGTGGCACTGCGTCCTTCTCCCCTTATCACTGCTGGAGCGAGCCAGGGTGTTTCGCAAGCAAATTCAAATAGCATCCAATCCTTGTGTGTTGAGTGTAAACATGAGTATTTTCTAAATTCTAAGTATTTAACTAAAACAGAAATAATGGTCTCGCATAAGGACAACGCTCTATGCACACGGACATCAGTAACCTAAATAATGGACCTCGTTCCGACATTTGGCAGACGTGACCGTTTGGGTCAGTTCCGTTGTGCGAGTCGGACTCCGCGGAGTGCATAACCGAACGCGGAGATTGTGGTCCGATAGCGTGGTCACGTGGTACATTTTACTCCCGGACCTTCCTCTCCACCCAGAGGAGGATCACGATGGTTTCCAACATGGCGTCCAGGCCCCGCAATACGTTGAATATATATAAAGTAGTGAATAATATCTATAACAACTAAAATGAAATAATGAACACAAGTACCCGTTGATTTAATTTATGATACTGTTTAACTATCTTTATGATTTGTGCAGTTCAGCCAAAGTAAGATTAACGTGGACCGCGGATTTTGCGTTTGGTTTATCTTGATCCGCCCATGAGCTGAAAATATGAATGCGCATTCTCCAAATATCTGCGCCGATAACTTCAGTCGCATACCCAAACTCACCCTATATATCTGTCATGGGCTATATATATATCGCCAAGGCTCTGTGGTGTGTGGCGACCCCTATCGATTTGTGTGTGCACCAGGAACACAGTGCAGCATGGTGAGCGAGACTGCAGATTTATGGCACCACTGAGATCTGAAGCGTGGAGTGAGTCCTTGCAGGAAGTTGTGTCATGCTCATGGCTTTGATATAGTCGGACCATGGTGACCATGTCGACATATCCACAGCGGCAGGGGACACCAGGTCCATTAAAGGGGCTCACTTTAGGGTCACCAGAGCTGACATACAAAATGGCTATCACAGATTTTTTTGAAGAAAGTAATTGTGTTATCGTTGTTGCATTTGCAATTGATGAATTTTAGCAAGCGATACATATTTTCTTGAATTAGTTGCAAGTTGCAAAAATGCTTCTTGCAACTTGGTATAAGAGCGAGACGATTAATTTATGATAATTATTAATGACACCCCTTTCTGAACGTGAAGGCCGTTGGGTATGTAATGAGGTAGGTTTCTGCCAGAGACATGGCTCCCTCTCCACCTTGACCATTCCCGTTGTCCACATCAGCCTGGGAGTAGCGTTGTAGCTTAGGGAAGGGCCCTGGGGAAGGGCAGGGGGCAGGAGTCGACTCCAATCGACTTATATCAAGGAATCGAACCCAGCAGAAACAACGTCAGTTTCTTGGTAAGCATGTAGCGTGGAACAGAGATCCAAGATATATATTCAGGAAGAAGGAAACGCATCATTTTTTCATTCAAAACACCATTCTTATTATCAAAATATAACTTATCTAACAAGTGGTGGGTGTTTTTTTTCTCCATTAACGTATATAATTCAGGGATTGGGAGACTCAGTAGAGATGTGTTTTGGTGGAGACGGGGAGAGGGGCAGAGGCGCTTGTATGTTCCTGCGCCTGTATGTGACGGGTTATCCATCCATCAACAAGGCTACTCGAGCATCCATCAACAAGACTAATCAAAGTCATTTTCAGCTCTTGGCTGTTCGTATAGGAATCATCGTTAGTACGCCAGTACGAGGGATGTTCGAAAACAACAACAACAAAAATACGATTAGGAAAGCGCCGCATCATTGAAAACTTATCCGGCCAAAGTAGCATTTCTTGTTATTCACTAAAAAGAGCTTAATCCGCCTATTTCCGGGCCCGTCGGTACGCCCTGATTCCATCGCTCTGGTTCCACCGCCCTCGCAGCGGTACAAGTGCCAGGATAAGGAATATGACGTCACTGTGTTTGTGATGTATTAACGGCAGGGCATCCAGTTATCGCTGTCGCCAGCGATCCTTGCAATATTAATCCACGCACAACAACCAGGACACGCAAAACAGACGAAATACAAACGAGATCACGGTTGAGATAAATCTAAAGGCGTTGACTCAAACTGGGGGAGCCAAAACACCCGAGTGACTTATCCCACCATGGCACTGCTTTACATTATATTAGAGTGCAGCTGCAGTTCTTTCCTCAATTGATTTCCGACTGTTTATGTTTTCAGGTTCTGCTCGATCACTAATTCCGGCCCTGATCCATCTTAAGTTACTCAAGACACGGAAGATATCAATACGGATAACATAAAATGACGGAAGCAAAACTGCATCTTTGGTAGTAGAATTCACGACATCGATTATTACTGTAAATGCCTGAGTAATAGATGAGCTATGCTGGCGCACAATAGTTAGCACAGACATTGAAGAACTGCCATGGAATAGAATGAAGCGAGCTAATCTTTATCTATGATATGTATTGGATGCTAGTCCAATATTGCGATGCGGGGGATCAAAGGGCCACTCTGTGACATTCTGTTCCCTGGGGTCAGTCTGGAAGAAGGTGGGTTCTTCAGCAAAGGGAAGGGGGGGGGGATGTACCGCTAAAAAAAGGACTATAACTTGCATTGAAAAAATAACAGACGAAGTACCGAGAATGGGAGGAGCAGGGACTGTACCCCAAGCGCGGCCCCTTATAGCCCGCGTCCATCCCACCGGGACCGTGGATTCGTCAGTGTAAGATTGAGAAGAAGAAATACCATAGTTCGTCGACCGGGAGAGCATCGAACTTAAGGTCCCGAGTGGTGCCGCTGCTTTATATGTAAGCATTCTGAAACTGTTCTGAGAGTGTCAAGCGGTGAGATGCTACCGACAGCACCCATTAGACTCCGAGAAAGATGTCCCTTGTGTATAACAAAACTAGCAGAGAGCAAAAAAAAAACACTACTTACCACTACTTACCGAAAAGGGCATATCGATCGATAATCAGTCGCGGTAATGCTTTCCTCTAGAGCGGCGCCGATGTCAAAACAAATAGCATTGGATGGAGTGTTAAAAAAATGGCTGACTCATGAATAGTTCACATTCCTGAGTGTCGAGGGAAAAATCTAACGATGGAGTGCAGGGTGAAAAATAGTGAATGTAGAATGCCTTCCAGAGCTAAATGTCAGAAGCTGGAGCTAGGCAAGATGGCCGAAACGACCGTTAGGGGGCGCCACTGATCCGGTCTGGAGGAAAGAAACTCGTCGCCAAGGAGCAACGTGAGGCAGACTGACCGAAATGACATCACGAAGCAAAATGGAGTGATCCAGGGGAGGGTTGGTTGGTTGGTTGTTTATTCGGGACGCTTTAACCACTTATGGTCATATAACGGCCGGCCCTTAGTTGAGGCTGGAGCAGTATGTTGGTCAATGATATCTTGTTGAGATATTTAAACCTAACACTAATTTATTCTCAATAAATCTAAAATTGTTGTCGCCGGATTCTTATTGTTAATCTAGGAGACACCACACGACACCAGCCAGTCACATTGCTCGCCCCTCCCGATATTTTACTAACCTAGTCCTAGTGGCTTCTGATATGAAGCCGGTACTAAAGGAAACACCGCGTCCCGTTCAAGCTGTAAAGCGTAAAGAGCTATTGGAGTGTTTTGGGACATTAGTCTCGTTGTACGTTTTAACTCGAAACCAGCGACCGACGTCGAAAATAAATAGACGTCCAAAGGTCGATATCATGCTCGCCAAGATATGGTGACACTTCGCCTATTTATGGATCGACGCTGGTCGCAGAAATGTCTGGTAGCAATCTCAGATAGAATCTATGGCAGGAATCTATGGAAGCAATTTCAGGGGGAAATCTCCGGTAGAAATATCTGGCAAAAATCTCCGGTAGAAATATCTGGCAGAGATCTCTGGTAGAAATCTACTACAGGGGCCGGCAAAGATCGCCTTGGTTCGGACAGCGGGCCTGTTACGAGCAGTGTTCAGCACCATCGGGTGGTAGATGCCCCGGCGGTGACTGAGAAGAAGACGACCGGCGCTGTATTTTCTGTTATCAAGCGACAGAGAGAAAAGCTCTTTGTATAACGTTCGTTTCAATGGTCTCAGCGCAGAGGTGGTCGCGATGGGTTTTTTGTTTTGCTTTGTTTTATTCAGTCACTGGCGTTTAGGATCTCCCGGAAAGATAAAAGCAGGAATTAGCGCAAGGAGGGTGCTTTGACCGGAACCAATGATATTGGAGGGTGGACCTCTGGGTAATGGTTGCCACGGAAATAATTGGCAAGTGGTCGTCAAGATGTCAGCAAGGGTTGTTGGTATTGCTAGCGAGGTAGGTGGGTTGGTTATCAGCAGGAACAGATTATCAAGGAACGTAAAAATAAATGAGTAAATTGCATCTCATACGTGACACCAAAACATCTTTATGGTAAGTACCTTCCAGTGCAGACCCAATGGTGAAAGCCACTCTTTCTCGCTGCCCCACGAGTGAGTCATGTTATACCGCGCGTGACGTCATTAAAACCACGTGGTTCCGATTGACCTACTTTCCATGCAGGCAGAGTGGGAGGCAATATAGCGAATTCTGACCTAGAATATAATAATAATCATATGCTTCCTTTGCAAATGTTGTTAAACCTTAGTGGAATACATAACCAAGGAAAAGTCATAAGAAGGCTTGGGGCATCCAAGTCTCATGAATTTAAGGAAAACCTGGGGGGTTGCAACTTAATGTTATCTCTACAATGTATACCGATACGCTGCTGGCCTGATGTCAACGTTACTAAGCAAGGATGGAATTGTAACCGTGTGAAGGGCCACGACTGTAAACTGGTAAGATCGAGACATATTGTGTGAGTTGTAGAATGAAATGATGCCATCACGACAGACTTTCTGGATCACACCTTGAACTGATTTCCATTATGTTTGGCTGTTGACGCCATCTTTGCGGCACATTAAAGCAACACTAACGACACACCGGCGCAAACACCGTTTCCGGGTCTCTATGACGACCGCAGCCACATCCGTTGATAAGATCTGGAGTACGCGGGTCTCGTTCGGCAGCTTGGGTCACTTCTGCTGGTCCCGGGTTAAGTCCTCTTTGCCGCCATAAACACCCATAGCACGGTCTGACAGGAGTGGCGTTTTGGACCCAATAAATCGCGAGCCCTTACCATATTCTGTCTGATACGTGGCGGCGGCCTTTGCAGGTTGTATGGACAGTCAGGGCTGATGGGAGTGGGAGAGGGGAGGGAATATGAACGCCAGGGGCGGATCTAGGAATTTGCCGAGGGGGGGAGGGGTGCTCTCTGAAACTTGCAACCCAGGAGAGGGGAGAGGGGGGGGGGGGGGTGCTCGGAGAAGCCGACTTGAACAGTGTATGTTCAGGTTCCCAAGGGGGGGGGGTTGCAACCTTCGTAACCCCCACCCATAGATCCGCCCCTGAACGCCATTGGTGGCAAGGGTTGGATGTTTTAGGTGTGAATGGTACCATTTTACAAAATGGGTAGGAGGAGATTGAGGATGGGTAAGGGAATAGGGAGGCTTGGTTGGTTGTATTCAGGACGCTTTAACCACTGTTGGTTAAACGCGTCAATGTGAGAAGGCAGAGAGAGTGGAGCCTTGTCCCCGGAGTAACCCTCTACTCTTTGCGAAGAAGGGATTGGGATCTTTATCCTGTGGCTACAAAGACATGGCCACAGCGGGGCTCAAATCATCAACTCACGTGCCGTAAGGCTCTTACATGGCCAGAGCACTCAAGGCGAGCGCTCTAACTCACTGAGCTACAAGGTCGGCCCTTAGTTGAGGCTGGAGCAGTATGTTGATCAATGGTATGTTGTTGGGATATTTAAACCTAATGCTAATTTAGAGGTGTTTCAAACAGAAGTTTTTCTCAATAAATCTAAATTGTTTGTCGCGGGATTCTTATTGTTAATATAGGAGACACCACACGACACCAGCCAGTCACATTGCTCGCCCCTCCCGATATTTTACTAACCTAGTCCTAGTGGCTTCTGATATAAAGCCGGTACTAAAGGAAACACTGCTTCCCCTTAAATCTGTAAAGCGTAAAGAGCTATTGGACTGTTTTGGGACATTAGTCTTGTTGTAAGTGTTAACTCGAAGCCAGAGACCAACGCCGAAAATAAATGTACGTCCAAAGGTCGATGACATGCTCGCCAAGATATGGGGACGCTTCGCCTATTTATGGAACAACGCTGGTCGCAGAAATGTCTGGTAGCAATCTCAGATAGACTCTATGGCAGGAATCTATGGAAGCAATTTCGGGTGGAAATCTCCAGTAGAAATATCTGGCGAAAATCTCTGGTAGAAATCTACTACAGGGGCCGGCCAAGGTCGCCTTGGTTCGAACAGCGGGCCTGTTACGAGCAGTGTTCAGCACCATCGGGTGGTAAATGCCCCGGCGGTGACTGAGAAGAAGACGCCCGGCGTTGTATTTTATGTTATCAAGCGACAGAGAGAAAAACTCTTTGTATAACGTTCGTTTCAATGGTCTCAGCGCAGAGGTGGTCGCGATGGGGTTTTTGTTTTGCTTTGTTTTATTCAGTCACTGGCGTTTAGGATCTTCCGGAAAGATAAAAGTAGGAATTAGCGCAAGGAGGGTGCTTTGACCGGAACCAATGATATTAGAGGGTGGACCTCTGGGTAATGGTTGCCACGGAAATAATTGGCAAGTGGTCGTCAAGATGTCAGCAGGGGTTGTTGGCATTGCTAGCGAGGTAGGCGGGGTGGTTATCAGCAGGAACAGATTATCAAGGAGCGTAAAAATAAATGAGTAAATTGCGTCTCATACGTGACACCAACACATCTTTATGGTAAGTACTTTCCAGTGCAGACGCAATGGTGAAAGCCACTCTTTCTCGCTGCCCCACAAGTGAGTCATATTATACCGCGCGTGACGTCATTAAAACCACGTGGTTCCGATTGACCTACTTTCCATGCAGGCAGAGTGGGAGGCAATATAGCGAATTCTGACCTAGAATATAATAATAATAATCATATGCTTCCTTTGCAAATGTTGTTAAACCTTAGTGGAATACGTAACCAAGGAAGAGTCATGAGAAGGCTTGGGGCTATTCCGGGCACCAGGATTCTAAATTTACATCCATTCTCATGAATTTAAGGAAAACCTGGGGGGTTGCAACATAAAGTTGCATGTGGAGTTGTTTCGCTGTTTTTGAATGCCAAATTTGCGTATAAGAACACAAACCTAAGGCCTTAAGGTTCATAACAGACAATAAACACCTACCATATCGCTCACCAATTATCTGCCAATGAGCAAAACATTTTAAATTTATGAATTTTCCGCCACAAAAATGAAAACTTGTGCTGATTTGAAACGTCATAAACGTGTGTAAACAAGTCGTTTACCGGTGCCACCGACAGGGGGCCCAAGCGCTAAATTATATCAGACAATAGAAGCGTCCGGAGCGCCACTTTTTCTTTGGCGGTGGCCGTTGACACTGCTTGTGGTCAAAGGTAACATTGTCAACGTTACTAAGCAAGGATGGAATTGTAACAGTGTGAACGGCCACGACTGTAAACTGTTAAGATCGAGACATATTGTGTGAGTTGTGGAATGAAATGACATCCCCACAGACTTTTTGGATCACACCTTGAAGTGATTTCCATTATATATGGCTGTTGACGCCATCTTTGCGGCACATTAAAGTAACATTAACGACACACCGGCGCAAACACCGTTTCCGGGTCTCTATGATGACCGCAGCCACATCCGTTGATAAGATCTGGAGTACGCGGGTCTCGTTCGGCAACTTGGGTCACTTCTGCTGGTCCCGGGTTAAGTCCCCTTCGCCGCCATAAACACCCATAACACGGTCTGACAGGAGTGGCGTTTTGGACCCAATAAATCGCGAGCCCTTACCATATTCTGTCTGATACGTGGCGGCGGCCTTTGCAGGTTGTATGGACAGTCAGGGCTGATGGGAGTGGGAGAGGGGAGGGAATATGAACGCCAGGGGCGGATCTAGGAATTTGCCAAGGGGGAGGGGGGGGGGGGTTCTCTCTGAAAACTTGCGATCGCTGGGAGGGGGGTGGGTACTCTCTGAAAAACTTGCAACTGGGGGGGGGGGGGGCATTGAGGGGTGCTCGGAGAAGCGGACTTGAACAGTGTATGTTCAGATTCCCAAGGGGGGGGGGGGGGGGGTGGTGGTTGCAACCTTCTTAACCCCTACCCCTAAATCTGCCCCTGAACACCATTGGTGGCAAGGGTTGAATGTTTTAGGTGTGAATGGTGCCAGGTTTTACAAAATGGATAGGAGGAGATTGAGGATGTGTAAGGGAATAGGGAGGCTTGGTTGGCTGTATGCAGGACGCTTTAACCACTGTTGGTTAAACGCGTCAATGTGAGAAGGAAGGGAGAGTAGAGTCATGTCCCCGGAGTAACCCTCTACTCTTTGCGAAGAAGGACATGCGATCGTTATCCTGTGGCCACAAAGACATGGCCACAGCGGGGCCAGAGCGCTCAAGGCGAGCGCTCTAACCGACTGAGGGATATGGAGGAGAAATTAGGGCATATTTTATGGGGAAATTGGGAAAGGGTATGCGATTGCTAAAGATGGATAATACTAAGGGTAAATTGGGATAGGGTATGGGAATGTTGAGGATGGTTAATGGAAGATTAGGGGTAGGCATAGAAAAGTTGTGGATGGGTAATGGGAAATTGGGGGGGGGGGGCATGGCAATGTTGAGGATAGATAAAGCGGTGTTGGGGAAGGATCTGTAAATGTTAAGGATATTTAGGAGAGATTTGGGATGGGTATGAGTATGTTGAAAATGAGTAACCGCAGAAGATTGAGTGGTAAGGATGATATAATTGGAAATTGGTTGAATGGAGAACTGGGAATGGTTGCGACAAATAGAAGGATTAGGTTGGGTAAGGGAATAGGAGGCTGGATAAAGCGAAAAATTGATTGTGGTTGGCAAAAGTGACGTCTATGATTGTTAATGCGCAATGTAGGATAGTTGATGAACGATTAATTTGTTTATTTATTTGACATACATATAAACAAATATATGATTATACATGATTTATATCATTTAGAAGAGTACTTCTAGCTCTCTGTATGACCCTCTCTCCATCGCTATCTTTTTGTATGCCCCCCTCTCGGTCTCTGTGTTTTCTCTCCTTCTGTCTCTCTCTCTCTTTCTTCTTTTCTCTTGTACTACACATAAAAGGGCGCATGTGGAATGACATTGAATGATTAATACAAGCCGGCATGAGATGATGATACCTGTTAGCAGGACGGCTCAGGTCGTGTACCAATGAGGCCAGCATCACCTCGTGGATACCACTGGCATTATTTCTCAAGCTTATTTTTTAAACTGTAATTGTCGGAGAGGAGAATGCCACGTGCTATGTCTATGTAGCGATGTCTGTTCTGCTTATTAATCCCATAAACTCCATGCCGCGATGGATAAAGCTCCCGGCTGCTAATCTAACATTCGTCAGATATTTTCAGATCGTTTCTCAGACTTGCTGCACCCCCCCCCCCTTCTGCAAGACTTGTCCTTCACGTAGATGACATCCATCCCCATATGTTTGCCCACAGCGCAAGCAGCTATGGATTACATCTACCCACCGTGATGGGTGAGACAAATGTAACTTATGTAACCATCGCAAAAATACCCAGCGTGAACCTCCCATGAATTCATCGCCACTTAGCGGCAGAGTGAAGCCATTAGTCCGCTATGGCCACGTGGGAGCAGTGTTAAAACCCGTCCGTGAACTCTCCCATGGCGACATTGTATCCAGTCCAGTGTTACGTAGATCAGGCTTCGCGGCTGGCTACCAGAGGACACACATCTGTCTCATAATAATCATCACCCACTAACCATACCGTAGCTCTCTTTGTTCGGTTTTCTAAGCAGCCGAGAGACATCAATGGACAGAGCTATATATATATAGGCATATATATATAACACACTCCAAGGATAAATATGCATATATATATATATGCATGTTTATCATTGGATTATGACATACTATGAGTAGAACACTTAACAAAAACAGTTATTGAACCTTATTGGTTTAATAATAGGTGTTAACAAAACCACCACGATTTCACTGTTGAATTGATAACGAATGGGAGGTGACAACAAAATCCACGTGGATTTTTCTCGTTTCATAAATAGATGCCAGGTGTAGGCACATCCAGCAGTAACAGCACAAGTACAAATACAACAAATATGTAATGTGCCGGTAACCCAGTGGGTTAGAGAAGTCCACGAGTGATCTGGCCGCCTTAGAGCCTAACGGCACGCGGATCGATGGTTTCGAGCCCCGTTGTGGCCATGTCTGTGTGGTCGCAGGATAAAGATCCCATGTCCTTCTTCGCAAAGATATGGGTACATGGCCCTGAAGATACAACCAACCTCTATTTATAAGTATGCAGTAATTATCACACAATTTTATCACACAAGGATGGCAGGCAGAATAGATGGACCCATGTAGATGGCGCGCCAACAAAAATCCTTAGTCGACAAATTAAAGACAAATCAGTGAACGGCTTTGGGGGTTCTGTGGATAAATAAAGGAGAAAAGTTCTGCAATCTTGTACCGCAAAGTGAGGCTGCGATATTATGCATAAGGTGACGACACCCCGCTACCTTCATTGCTATGCGAGTCACGACCACTCCTTGTGTACGGTCACACAAACACACACCCGCCTGATTTATACATCGTTAACACCGGAACCGCTAGGGAGCGCCACCGTCGTGATTGGTGCAGTGATGGTGGCTACCCTTCACTGATCACCCATCACCACCTCATAAAGCACGGAAGCATATCGATATTATGGAATTCAACGGCCGCAACCTTGAAAGGTTCCGTTCCACGTGGGACCACATACATGTTAATTGCGTTGTGATCGGCCCGTGGGTCTGCCTTGATTACTGGGAAGAGCGGTTCTTCAGAACATTCACGGTCCATGGAATTGGGAGTAATTACGTTAGTTTGCTTGGGCCATACACCCACGTGATGTGACGTCACGCTCATTTACTCGGGCGATACATTGATGTAGATAGATGCTTACAAAGTGAGACGTCGCCCCGTTGATGACTCCATCGTGGTGGCAAGAGCAAGCCAACCCCATGTTTTCAGCTGTTAAAATATTGTGTGACGTCACGCCTTTGTTTTAAGTGTTCATTATCTTGAAGAATGGATCGAAAAACAGAACTAGCCGTGTTGTATTAACGTAAGTGTGCGTTATTCAAATAAAGAACGGTTATACAGTGCTTTATTTTAATAATGAACGAAAAACTGCATTATCTAGATAAAGAACAGTTGTTAATATTGACTCGTCAAGTGCCACGGTATAATCAGTCGAGCTGAGCTGAGCGGAGCCGAGTTGGCTGGTGTTGACAGGACTTGCCAATTTCAAGACAAACAATGGAATGCATAAGTCAATGTGAAGCACCAAAGGGGCGGGGGTTAGATCAGAAAGCTCAAAATATATGGAAATTCTACAGTTATCGATTGCATACATTATATCCGTCATATCGCTTTTCAGGGGGCGATGTTTTCACGAAACTAAGAAGCAATGACTTCCAAAATGTCTACTTCATTCACGCCTTCCGACCCCTACCCCCCCCCCCCCCTGGGGCTTCACAATGACGAACCGTTGTTTCCACAATGTGCCTCATGTATTCGTCGAGCAGTGCAATGACACAATAGTCTATTCCTGTGTCCAACGTGAGCACATGCTTAAGCCTTGTCATAACAATTTTATAAGTACGTTAAAGAACTCGTTGTCGTGCATTCCTTAAATAAACCACTCGACGCTATCGCGTCTCGTGCTTTATTTTGGCGAATGCACTCCAGCTCGTTCTTTAACTAGTACATAAAGAGAGAACGAATGCATATATATATAATATGCATCCTTTATCCCAATTGCGCTTTATTTTGCCATAAGTTGTGATGAACGGAAAATGCCAAGTGGAACCTTCTAAGGTGGTCAAACAGTTCAGGCCTGCGAAACAAATGGAGATAATACAAGCCAATATGGGGAATACGACTGTACTATGATGGCAGTGGAGCATTGTGACTTTCCTGGAGACCCCGGCCCCTCTCCAAGACACACACACAGGCACATATCGAGCGCGCTACGTTTATCTGCGACAAGTGACATTGTCTACAGACCTATCATAATCCTTTCATGCATTTCAAGCATATCATTGCCGTTCAAATCTTACCATTGAGCTTGAATATCTTCACAGTTATCGGTGTTTTTCTATCTATATGCGCTTAATGGATTCAGCTAGATCGAGGAAAGTCGAGCAGTATGCCTTTACCTGGCGGAGCGTTGACCCACCCTCCTCATTAAGGTCCAGACACGATTTGACCCTGATTGCTCGCTCCATCCCGCTCAATCACCTTTCCCCATTAGCGCCGTCAGTTCAGGTGGCGCCCCTACCGGGCGGGGTCCGAGGTTTAACACCGCTAGAGTGCTGGGGGATGCCACCAAAGTGACGTCATATCATGGCACTATGCGTTAATATATCTCAGCTGTATCCCTGGGATAGCTGCTCCGATCCCGTCAAGTTGCAGGAGGACCTCAATCAGACTACTCGGGCCCTGTACACAGCACGAGGCGTGAGGACTTAGGGTGACATTACGGGGATATATATCTGATAGACCACCGTGGCGCGAGTAAGACTCGAGAGAGAGAGATATAGACAGATGGAAGGAACAGTCGCTCTAAGGATGGGGAGATATCGATGCAGATTGAGAGAGACGGCAAGACTTATAAGATAGTTAACTTGAACGATATGAGCAAAAGATACAAAACTGACAGAGAAATTGACATAGGTATAGGGAGAGTCAGAGAAATTGTGAAAGAGAAAGATTGGGAGAGTCAGAAACATTGTGAAAGAGAAAGATAGGGAGATTCAAAGACATTGTGAAAAAGAAAGATAGGGAGAGTCAGAGACATTGTGAAAGAGAAAGATAGAGAGAGTCAGAGACATCGTGAAAGAGAAAGAGAGGGAGAGTCAGAGACATTGGGAAAGAGAAAGATAGGGAGAGTCAGAGACACTGTGAAAGAGAAAGATAGGGAGAGTCAGAGACATTGTGAAAGAGAAAGATATTGAGAGTCAGAGACATCGTGAAAGAGAAAGATAGGGAGAGTCAGAGACATTGTGAAAGAGAAAGAGATGGAGAGTCAGAGACATTGTGAAAGAGAAAGATATTGAGAGTCAGAGACATTGTGAAAGAGAAAGATAAGAAGAGTCAGAGACATTGTGAAAGAGAAAGAGAGAGTCAGAGACATCGTGAAAGAGAAAGAGATGGAGAGTCAGAGACATCGTGAAAGAGAAAGATAGAGAGAGTCAGAGACATTGTGAAAGAGAAAGATAGGGAGAGTCAGAGACATCGTGAAAGAGAAAGATAGGGAGAGTCAGAGACATCGTGAAAGAGAAAGAGAGGGAGAGTCAAAGACATTGTGAAAGAGAAAGATAGGGAGAGTCAAAGACATTGTGAAAGAGAAAGATAGGGAGAGTCAGAGACATTGTGAAAGAGAAAGATAGGGAGAGTCAGAGACATTGTGAAAGAGAAAGAGAGAGTCAGAGACATCGTGAAAGAGAAAGAGAGGGAGAGTCAGAGACATCGTGAAAGAGAAAGAGAAGGAGAGTCAGAGACATTGTGAAAGAGAAAGATAGGGAGAGTCAGAGACATCGTGAAAGAGAAAGATAGGGAGAGTCAGAGACATCGTGAAAGAGAAAGATAGGGAGAGTCAGAGACATCGTGAAAGAGAAAGAGAGGGAGAGTCAGAGACATCGTGAAAGAGAAAGAGAGGGAGAGTCAAAGACATTGTGAAAGAGAAAGATAGGGTGAGTCAGAGACATCGTGAAAGAGTTGGATAGGGAGAGTCAGAGACATTGTGAAAGAGAAAGATAGGGAGAGTCAGAGACATTGTGAAAGAGAAAGAGAGGGAGAGTCAGAGACATCGTGAAAGAGAAACATAGGGAGAGTCAGGGACATTGTGAAAGAGAAAGATAGGGAGAGTCAGAGACATCGTGAAAAAGAAAGATAGGGAGAGTCAGAGACATTGTGAAAGAGAAAGATAGGGAGAGTCAGAGACATCGTGAAAGAGAAAGATAGGGAGAGTCAGAGACATCATGAAAGAGAAATAGAGGAAGAGTCAAACACATTGTGAAAGAGAAAGATAGGGAGAGTCAGAGACATCGTGAAAGAGAAAGATAGGGAGAGTCAGAGACATCGTGAAAGAGAAAGAGAGGGAGAGTCAGAGACATTGTGAAAGAGAAAGATAGGGAGAGTCGGAGACATTGTGAAAGAGAAAGATAGGGAGAGTCAGAGACATCGTGAAAGAGAAAGAGAGGGAGAGTCAGAGACATTGTGAAAGAGAAAGTTAGGGAGAGTCAGAGACATTGTAAAGGAGAAAGATAGGGAGAGTCAGAAACATCGTGAAAGAGTAAGATAGCGAGAGTCAGAGACATTGTGAAAGAGAAAGATAGGGAGAGTCAGAGACATTGTGAAAGAGAAAGATAGGGAGAGTCAGAGACATTGTGAAAGAGAAAGATAGGGAGAGTCAGAGACATCGTGAAAGAGAAAGAGAGGGAGAGTCAGAGACATTGTGAAAGAGAAAGATAGGGAGAGTCGGAGACATTGTGAAAGAGAAAGATAGGGAGAGTCAGAGACATCGTGAAAGAGAAAGAGAGGGAGAGTCAGAGACATTGTGAAAGAGAAAGTTAGGGAGAGTCAGAGACATTGTGAAGGAGAAAGATAGGGAGAGTCAGAAACATCGTGAAAGAGTAAGATAGCGAGAGTCAGAGACATTGTGAAAGAGAAAGATAGGGAGAGTCAGAGACATCGTGAAAGAGTAAGATAGCGAGAGTCAGAGACATTGTGAGAGAGAAAGATGGGGAGAGTCAGAGAAATTGCGAAAGAGAAAGATAGGGAGAGTCAGACCATTGTGAAAGAGAAAGATGGGGAGAGAGGAGAAGACAAATATTGAGATGGACTGATAGACTTAGAAAGACAAGAAAGGACATAGTGCGCCAGATCCCCGCCGAGAGAAAGTAGCCGGGGTGCGAGCCAGCCAGGGCGAGGGAGAGAGAGACAGAGAGGAAGAGAGGACGAGGGTACTGCCGGCGCAGACTCAAGCGTCATGGCAATTTCATTTGTCAACATCTATAGACCTCCGAGACTGGCTGTACTTCCGGTGTGAAGAGCGCGGTGACACGTGTGTCACCAGCGGCGGCGGCGTTGGGAGGATAGTGCGAGGAAAGGCACCTGCTGAAAGGGAAGTGAAGCTAAGTGGTTGCGTTGGCTATGGCTATATAAAATTTTAGCTACAGCTTCTCTGTGGGGGTTCTAAAAGCAGTAGGCCATTTCGCTCATGAGAACACAGCTTCGTAGCGGACTCGTATAAAAAATATCTCCAGCACACGTATACATACTGCGGTACCGCATGCTACTGTTAAGGGGTAGCAGCATGCGGTAACACATTTAGTTTATTGATGTCGTTTACAACTAGACATATTGGCAGTATATAATGCTCATCGTTCCTTAAAATGTAAGGTATTTGTTTATTGTTTTTCTCATTTCTGAATGGTTTGAGCAGACAACTACACGAGGGAAAAAGATGGATCCGCCAGATCGCAGTCTCTGGCAATGCGAGTGGGCGGTCTTGAATGAGTCATGTCGTAGTCGGAAGAGAGATAGACACTATACTATGTGCAGTGCTGGGGTGGGGGTTGTGGATAGGGGTAGGTACAGGGACTGCCATTAGTACATCCAATAATTGTCCGTCATCAGATGGATTGATGATACAGTTATACACAAGACACGTCATATTACCGCTTGTGATGGCGGATTGTTTTTCTTCTCTCTGCGGATTGGGGAAGATGCACTACAAATCCAAGATGGCGGTCATTAAGGAATTGGGAATACGCCACATGTGGGCAGTCGATTGCCTTTATTCACGCACTAGATATAGATAAACGTTATCATTATCTCGAATTCATCCACATCAAATATCAAGAGCTTGGGACGTTACGTGTCTCTCGGTACACGATTCATATTGATTATTCCGACCATCTGTTGACGACAAGAGACGCCCTCGGATGGCGTTACCAGAAAACTTGGCGAAAAAGAACAACTGAATGATATAAACACAACTTATGGTAAATAATAGAATTACCGGTAAGAAAGATATATAGGTACGTGTCATCTCCGCAAATCAAACAGAGATGTTATGGTGAGTCAATTGGACTTTATCCCAGTATTTGCCATAATAGCCTTAATGATATGCGCAAATGATGACAGGTCCCGCCAGTTATCTCGATGTCCGTGTACCCTGGCGTGAAACCCCGCATCCCCGTATCCGCCTCCATATGTATGTCAGCCTCCCTTGCGACGCCTGGTTTTCTGACCCTTGTGACACTTGGTGATTTGTCTGCCAGCCCCCATGTGCCATCTTCGTCGCCTCAGTTATTCTATTTGATATCCTTTATTCCATTTAGAAATAAGCACACTTCTTGCCTTCTTGCATGCCTTCAATATCTCACAGAAACAGAGAATCCACAGATTTTCTTGAAGGGGAACAAGATGGTCGGGCCATGCGGTTCGTCACGTTTGCATTGTCACGACCGGTTGCACTTCTTGACGCTGCCCATCCCCCGGCCCCCTCACCCCCAGTATCATTCCGGAACCTGCCAGATCACTAACACGTGTGGATCCCGGTCGCTTCCCCGTAATGTATATCTACATAATACATGAGGTGGGTGTTTAAAATTTAACATCATCATGTCCATTATATACCCACTTCAAAAGGTGGTCGTGGCTACAAGGCGCTCACTTCGCCTGTCCGTTCTGCAATCCGGGCACTCTACGACCCGTATATTCAGCCAACTGAGGTGGAAACCGCTACTTTCTTTCTGCAATGAATATTTCATCGAATGGCCATTGTCTGACAGCACATGGACGTGGGAAGTGGGATGTGGTGGTGGGGTGGGGATAGGGGGAAGACTAAGGCACCTCGTGAGATGTGTAGAAGCCGGGCAGTGCGGTGGGGGGCGGGGGGGGGGGGTGCATGGGAGTCAACTGTTTGCCCCCGATAATTGGTATATCGCCCCTGTAGTCACCCAGTTTTCTGAGCCATCCCGCCCGCGATTTGCTCCTGTTGTGGCGCCGACATGGTCAGGTCACTCACTTCTGCTCTCGAAGCTCAAGCCTCTTTCTGCACCACTGCAGCAGCACAACTAACTTCTGCTCCCGAAGCGCAAGCATCTTTCTGCACCACTGCAGCAGCACAACTCACTTCTGCTCCCGAAGCGCAAGCCTCTTTCTGCACCACTGCAACAGCACAACTAACTTCTGCTCCCGAAGCTCAAGCATCTTCTTGCGTTACTGCAGCACGAAAAATGTCGCCAGTACCATTCCAGCCCCTGACAGGTCGCCCCTAAATCACGGGAAAAGCCGCCCAGTTGCAGCCATTGTGATTTGTACCGCAATGGTTCAGTTCAGCCCCGCTCCATTTCACGCCATCGCACAAGTAAATATTGCTGCAGCCTGCGCGCCATGAGGAAGGGTCTTCAGATCACATGTATAGTGGCGCCCACCCAGGGAAAGCAAACCAAGCGTGCTTCCTGAACCAACACTCAAACTCGCCAGATCGGTAGTATCGCGCCATTCGCTGGGTGGCGCTGCGTCACTTCTGCGTATGTTCCGGTCCTCTTCGTGCAGCGCTGGTCCGCAAAGGGCGGGTGTTTCTCGTGCATATATAACATAATATCAAATACATTTGTATTACTTTTGTTCATCAAAATGGGTAATTTGAAGTAAAAGATTAAAAAAATAGTGAGTCTTGCTTTAGGGTAAGGATCACTGTACATCATTCGCTAGGTGGCACTGCGTCCTTCTCCCCTTATCACTGCTAGAGCGAGCCAGGGTGTTTCGCAAGCAAATTCAAATAGCATCCAATCCTTGTGTGTTGAGTGTAAACATGAGTATTTTCTAAATTCTAAGTATTTAACTAAAACAGAAATAATGGTCTCGCATAAGGACAACGCTCTATGCACACGGACATCAGTAACCTAAATAATGGACCTCGTTCCGACATTTGGCAGACGTGACCGTTTGGGTCAGTTCCGTTGTGCGAGCTGAGAAGTCGGACTCCGCGGAGTGCATAACCGAACGCGGCGATTGTGGTCCGATAGCGTGGTCACGTGGTACATTTTACTCCCGGACCTTCCTCTCCACCCAGAGGAGGATCACGATGGTTTCCAACATGGCGTCCAGGCCCCGCAATACGTTGAATATATATAAAGTAGTGAATAATATCTATAACAACTAAAATGAAATAATGAACACAAGTACCCGTTGATTTAATTTATGATACTGTTTAACTATCTTTATGATTTGTGCAGTTCAGCCAAAGTAAGATTAACGTGGACCGCGGATTTTGCGTTTGGTTTATCTTGATCCGCCCATGAGCTGAAAATATGAATGCGCATTCTCCAAATATCTGCGCCGATAACTTCAGTCGCATACCCAAACTCACCCTATATATCTGTCATGGGCTATATATATATCGCCAAGGCTCTGTGGTGTGTGGCGACCCCTATCGATTTGTGTGTGCACCAGGAACACAGTGCAGCATGGTGAGCGAGACTGCAGATTTATGGCACCACTGAGATCTGAAGCGTGGAGTGAGTCCTTGCAGGAAGTTGTGTCATGCTCATGGCTTTGATATAGTCGGACCATGGTGACCATGTCGACATATCCACAGAGGCAGGGGACACCAGGTCCATTAAAGGGGCTCACTTTAGGGTCACCAGAGCTGACATACAAAATGGTTATCACAGATTTTTTTGAAGAAAGTAATTGTGTTATCGTTGTTGCATTTGCAATTGATGAATTTTAGCAAGCGATACATATTTTCTTGAATTAGTTGCAAGTTGCAAAAAAATGCTTCTTGCAACTTGGTATAAGAGCGAGACGATTAATTTATGATAATTATTAATGACACCCCTTTCTGAACGTGAAGGCCGTTGGGTATGTAATGAGGTAGGTTTCTGCCAGAGACATGGCTCCCTCTCCACCTTGACCATTCCCGTTGTCCACATCAGCCTGGGAGTAGCGTTGTAGCTTAGGGAAGGGCCCTGGGGAAGGGCAGGGGGCAGGAGTCGACTCCAATCGACTTATATCAAGGAATCGAACCCAGCAGAAACAACGTCAGTTTCTTGGTAAGCATGTAGCGTGGAACAGAGATCCAAGATATATATTCAGGAAGAAAAGAAACGCATCATTTTTTTATTCAAAGCACCATTCTTATTATTAAAATATAACATCTAACAAGTGGTGGGTGTTTTTTTCTCCATTAACGTATATAATTCAGGGATTGGGAGACTCAGTAGAGATGTGTTTGGGTGGAGACGGGGAGAGGGGAAGAGGCGCTTGTATGTTCCTGCGCCTGTATGTGACGGGTTATCCATCCATCAACAAGGCTACTCGAGCATCCATCAACAAGACTAATCAAAGTCATTTTCAGCTCTTGGCTGTTCGTATAGGAATCATCGTTAGTACGCCAGTACGAGGGATGTTCGAAAACAACAACAACAAAAATACGATTAGGAAAGCGCCGCATCATTGAAAACTTATCCGGCCAAAGTAGCATTGCTTGTTATTCACTAAAAGGAGCTTAATCCGCCTATTTCCGGGCCCGTCGGTACGCCCTGATTCCATCGCTCTGGTTCCACCGCCCTCGCAGCGGTACAAGTGCCAGGATAAGGAATATGACGTCACTGTGTTTGTGATGTATTAACGGCAGCGCATCCAGTTATCGCTGTCGCCAGCGATCCTTGCAATATTAATCCACGCACAACAACCAGGACACGCAAAACAGACGAAATACAAACGAGATCACGGTTGAGATAAATCTAAAGGCGTTGACTCAAACTGGGGGAGCCAAAACACCCGAGTGACTTATCCCACCATGGCACTGCTTTACATTATATTAGAGTGCAGCTGCAGTTCTTTCCTCAATTGATTTCCGACGGTTTATGTTTTCAGGTTCTGCTCGATCACTAATTCCGGCCCTGATCTATCTTAAGTTACTCAAGACACGGAAGATATCAATACGGATAACATAAAATGACAGAAGCAAAACTGCATCTTTGGTAGTAGAATTCACGACATCGATTATTACTGTAAATGCCTGATTAATAGATGAGCTATGCTGGCGCACAATAGTTAGCACAGACATTGAAGAACTGCCATGGAATAGAATGAAGCGAGCTAATCTTTATCTATGATATGTATTGGATGCTAGTCCAATATTGCGATGCGGGGGCTCAAAGGGCCACTCTGCGACATTCTGTTCCCTGGGGTCAGTCTGGAAGAAGGTGGGTTCTTCAGCAAAGGGAAGGGGGGGGGATGTACCGCTAAAAAAAGGACTATAACTTGCATTGAAAAAATAACAGACGAAGTACCGAGAATGGGAGGAGCAGGGACTGTACCCCAAGCGCGGCCCCTTATAGCCCGCGTCCATCCCACCGGGACCGTGGATTCGTCAGTGTAAGATTGAGAAGAAGAAATACCATAGTTCGTCGACCGGGAGAGCATCAAACTTAAGGTCCCGAGTGGTGCCGCTGCTTTATATGTAAGCATTCTGAAACTGTTCTGAGAGTGTCAAGCGGTGAGATGCTACCGACAGCACCCATTAGACTCCGAGAAAGATGTCCCTTGTGTATAACAAAACTAGCAGAGAGCAAAAAAAAAAACACTACTTACCACTACTTACCGAAAAGGGCATATCGATCGATAATCAGTCGCGGTAATGCTTTCCTCTAGAGCGCCGCCGATGTCAAAACAAATAGCATTGGTTGGAGTGTTAAAAAAATGGCTGACTCATGAATAGTTCACATTCCTGCCTGTCGAGGGAAAAATCTAACGATGGAGTGCAGGGTGAAAAATAGTGAATGTAGAATGCCTTCCAGAGCTAAATGTCAGAAGCTGGAGCTAGGCAAGATGGCCGAAACGACCGTTAGGGGGCGCCACTGATCCGGTCTGGAGGAAAGAAACTCGTCGCCAAGGAGCAACGTGAGGCAGACTGACCGAAATGACATCACGAAGCAAAATGGAGTGATCCAGGGGAGGGTTGGTTGGTTGGTTGTTTATTCGGGACGCTTTAACCACTTATGGTCATATAACGGCCGGCCCTTAGTTGAGGCTGGAGCAGTATGTTGGTCAATGATATCTTGTTGAGATATTTAAACCTAACACTAATTTATTCTCAATAAATCTAAAATTGTTGTCGCCGGATTCTTATTGTTAATCTAGGAGACATCACACGACACCAGCCAGTCACATTGCTCGCCCCTCCCGATATTTTACTAACCTAGTCGTGGTGGCTTCTGATATGAAGCCGGTACTAAAGGAAACACCGCGTCCCGTTAAAGCTGTAAAGCGTAAAGAGCTATTGGAGTGTTTTGGGACATTAGTCTCGTTGTACGTTTTAACTCGAAACCAGCGACCGACGTCGAAAATAAATAGACGTCCAAAGGTCGATATCATGCTCGCCAAGATATGGTGACACTTCGCCTATTTATGGATCGACGCTGGTCGCAGATATGTCTGGTAGCAATCTCAGATAGAATCTATAGCAGGAATCTATGGAAGCAATTTTGGGAGGAAATCTCCGCTAGAAATATCTGGTGAAAATCTCCGCTAGAAATATCTGGCAGAGATCTCTGGTAGAAATCTACTACAGGGGCCGGCCAAGGTCGCCTTGGTTCGAACAGCGGGCCTGTTACGAGCAGTGTTCAGCACCATCGGGTGGTAAATGCCCCGGCGGTGACTGAGAAGAAGACGACCGGCGCTGTATTTTCTGTTATCAAGCGACAGAGAGAAAAGCTCTTTGTATAACGTTCGTTTCAATGGTCTCAGCGCAGAGGTGGTCGCGATGGGGTTTTGTTTTTGCTGTGTTTTATCCAGTCACTGACGTTTAGGATCTCCCGGAAAGATAAAAGCAGGAATTTGCGCAGGAAGGGTGTTTTGACCGGAACCAATGATATAGGAGGGTGGACTTCTGGGTAGAGGTTGCCACGAAAATAATTGGCAAGTGGTCGTCAAGATGTCAGCAGGGGTTGTTGGTATTGCTAGCGAGGTGGGCGGGGTGGTTATCAGCAGGAATAGATTATCATGGAGGGTAAAAATAAATGAGGAAATAAATGGTATTTATGAGTAAATTATCTCATATGTTACAGGTGAGACCGAAACATCTTTATGGTAAGTACTTTCCAGTGCAGACGCAATTCAAAGCCACTCGAGTGAGTCTTGTTACACCGCGCGTGACGTCATTAAAACCACGTGGTTCCGATTGACCTACTTTCCATGCAGGCAGAGTGGGAGGCAATATAGCGAAATCTGAACTGGAATATAATACTCACTGAAGCTTGAATATGCGATATAAAATATTTGCTTCCTTTGCATATGTTGTTAAACCTTGGTGGAATACATAACCAGGGAAGAGTCATAAGAAGGCTTGGGGCTATTCCTGTCACGAGGATTCTAAATTTGCATCCAGTCTCCTGAATCTAAGGAAAACATAGGGTGTTGCAACTTAATGCTACCGCTACAATGTATACCGATACGCTGCTGGCCTGATGTCAGCGTTACTAAGCAAGGATGGATAGGTAACAGTGTGAAGGGCCACGACTGTAAACTGTTAAGATCGAGACAGAGACATGCGATAGTGGCTTTTTAGGGGGGTGGGGAGGGCGGAAAGGGGGGACACAAAGTGTCCCGAAAGGGGAAAGCAGAGAGAAAAAATAAGAGGTGTCGAGACAAGGCGAGAGAGTTGGGATTTGACGTCGAATAGGGATTGAGAGACAGAGAGGGAGAGGAGAGAGACATAAATGATATAGGTAGAGAAAGAGGGATAGAAGACAAGATACACAGATTGGATGCGGGAGGGAGAGCAAGGGGGAATGTAAGTGTTTCCATGAGCTCCGTGTTGATGGCGGGAAGGAACAGAAGGTCGATGGACGCACATTTTGTATGTGGCTTAATTCGTACTTCTCCATATTCATGAAATTCCGAAAGGAATCACACTATATCCGTCTATGGTAAAGTCGGTTCATGCCTTGCCTTACCCCTTCATCAGTGATGCGGCTACCGTACCAGTAGTATTACAGGGACTTCGCGGAGTCCTTGTGGAAGCCAATATCTAAGGCATTGCATAATATGCCAATACGTATTCGATGTATAAATGCCCCGGAAATGAGATATTTGTTGTCTGTTCAAATCAAATCAGTTCAAATCAAATCATAATAAAAAAAAATGTTATGTTATAATATAGCCGTGATAATACATTCTATTAAGTTCTATTAAATACGTTCGCTAAATTTGCCCTCAAGATTGCGTCAGTAACGTATGATGACATGTTTCTTTATGGAAACGCCGCCATATTGTGCGACTTGTGGGAGACAATGTTGACATCTGGACACGCCGTCATATTGTGTGAGTTGTGGTAGTGTTGGCATCAGGACACGCCGCCATATTGTGTGAGTTGTGGGAGAGAATGTTGACATCAGGACACGCCGCCATATTGTGTGAGTTGTGGGAGAGAATGTTGACATCAGGACACGCCGCCATATTGTGTGAGTTGTAGGAGAGAGTGTTGATATCAGGACACGCCGCCATATTGTGTGTGTTGTAGGAGAGAGTGTTGATATCAGGACACGCCGCCATATTGTGTGAGTTGTGGGAGAGAGTGTTGACATCAGGACATGCCGCCATATTGTGTGAGTTTTAGAATGAAATGATGCCATCACCACAGACTTTTTGGATCACCTTGAACTGATTTCCATTATATACGGCTGTTGACGCCATCTTCGCGGCACATTAAAATAGCATTAACGACACACCAGCGCAAACACCGTTTCCAGGTCTCTATGACGACCGCAGCCACATCCGTTAATAAGATCTCGCGGGTCTCGTTCGGCAGCTTGGGTCACTTCTGCTGGTCCCCGGTTAAGTCCTCTTTGCCGCCATAAACACCCATAACACGGTCTGACAGGCGTGGCGTTTTAGACCCAATAAATCGTGAGCCCTTAATATATTCTGTCTGATACGTGGCGGCGGCCTTTGCAGGTTGTATGGACAGTCAGGGCTGATGGAAGAAAACTTGCGACCGCTGGGAGGGGGGCGGGTACACTCTGAAAAACTTGCAACTTGGGGGGGGGGGGGGTGCTCGGTGACTTGAACAGTGTATGTTTAGATTCCCAAGGCGGGGGGGGGGTTGCAACCTGCGTAACCCCCACCCCATAGATCCGCCCCTGAACGCCACTGGTGGCAAGGGTTGGATGTTTTAGGTGTGAGGTGCCAGGTTTTACAAAATGGATAGGAGGAGATTGAGGATGGGTAAGGGAATAGGGAGGATTGGTTGGTTGCATTCAGGACGCTTTAACCACTGTCGGTTAAACCCGTCAACGGGAGAAGGAAGGGAGAGTGGAGCCATGTCCCCGGAGTAACCCTCTACTCTCTGCGAAGAAGGGCTTGGGATCTGTATCCTGTGGCCACAAAGACATGGCCACAGCTGGGCTCAAATCATCGACTTACGTGCCGTAAGGCTCTTGCATGGCCAGAGCGCTCAAAGCGAACTCTCTAACCCACTGAGGGATATGGAGGAGAAATTAGGGAAGATTGTATGGGGAAATTGGGGGAGTGTATGCGATTGCTAAAGATGGGTAAGGACCACTTGGGGGAGGGTATGCGATTGCTAAGGATGGGTAAGGGGAAATTGGTGTTGGGTATGGAAATGTTGAGGATGGTTAATGGAAGATTGGGGGTAGGCATAGAAAAGTTGTGGATGGGTAATGGGAAATTAGGGGGGGGGGGGGGGCGTATGGCAATGTTGAGGATAGGTAAAGGGGTGTTGGAGAAGGATTTGTAAATGTTAAGGATTTTTAGGGGAGATTTAAGAAGGGTATGAGCATGTTGAAAATGAGTAACCGCAGAAGATTGAGGGGTAAGGATGATATGATTGGAAATCGGTTGACTGGGGAACTGGGAATGGTTGCGACAAATCGAAGGATTAGATTGGGTAAGGACTAGGAGGCTGGATAAAGCGAAAAATTGACAACATTGTGGTTGGCAAAAGTGACGTCAATGATAGTTAATGCGCAATGTAGGATAGTTGATGAACGAGTAATTTGTTTATTTATTTGACATACATATAAATAAATATATGATTATACATTGATGTATGATTTATATTATTTAGAAGAGTACTTCTATCTCTTTGTATGTCCCTTTCGCCATCGCTATCTCTCTGCACGTCTCTCTCTCCATCGCTATCTCTTTGTATGTCCCATTCTTGGTCTCTTCTTTTCTCTCCCTCTGTCTCTCTGTCTCTCTGTCTCTCTCTCTTTCTTGCTTTCTCTTGTACTCCACAAAAAAGGGCACATATGGAACGACACTGTATGATAAATACAGGCCGGCATGCGATGATGATGCCTGTTAGCAGGACGGCTCAGGTCGTGTGCCAATGAGGCCAGCATCACCTCGTGGATAACACTGGTTCTATTTCTCGAGCTAATTTTATTAAACTGTAATTGTCGGAGAGGAGAATGCCACGTGCTATGTCTATGTAGCGATGTCTGTCCTGCTTATTGATCCCATAAACTCCATGCCGCGATGGATAAATAGGTATTTATACACTAGTGGCATAATTATATACAGTATGGGATTCAAAGATGGAGGTCCAATCTACCTCGAGCAAATTGGCTCGCGCATAGTGCAAACTGCATGCCTATTCTGTAGTATATAGGTCTTGACCTGGATTACTCCAGCCCCCGCTGGTCCTCTAACATTCGTCAGATATTTTCAGATCGTTTCTCAGACTTGCTGCACCCCCGCCCCCCCCCCCCCCCCACCGCAAGACTTGACCTTCACGTAGATGACGTCCATCCCTATATGTTTGCCCACAGCGCAAGCAGCTATGGATTACATATATCCACCATGATGGGTGAGACAAATGTAACTTATGTAACCATCGCAAAAATACCCAGCGTAAACCTCCCATGAATGGATCGCCACCTAGCGGCAGAGTGAAGCCATTGGTCCGCTATGGCCACGTGGGAGCAGTGTTAAAACCCGTCCGTGGCGTGAATAACACTGAGCTCTCCCATGGCGACATCGTATCCAGTCCAGTGTTACGTAGATCAGGCTTCGCGACTAGCTACCGTATCTCCCCTTGTTTTGTTTTCTAAGCAGCCGAGAGACATCAATGGACAGCGCTATATATATATATAGGGCTGTTTGTGTGTTTCTGAAGACCATGGGCTTATTGTTAAGGGCGTATTGTCATGGAAACGACCCTGGACACCTGCCGACACCACCGCCCCCTGGTGTCCCCGAGGAATGATGACGCCGTGAGCAGCGGATATTCTGTGGTCGTCCTGTCACGACTTAGTGATAACATGACATGGTAATAATGGAGGATGTGGCGCGTTCTTTGTGAAGGTATTCAGCAGTCGACACGAAAAAAGACACCTTAATGTGGCGCAAAAGACACCCTAATCGTAAAATCCTGCGACGATAGTCGCCTCCCCCAACCGCCCCCCGCCTCCACCCACTCACTCCCGTCCCACGGGGAACATGTCGTCTGACGCAGGCAACAAAGTGGTCACAAATATGACTAAAACCTTGCTCGTAGTGACTTAAAAACCAGCGATTTATTTCTCGCGACAAACCTTGTGAAAAGCCTTTTAACATTCTTAACGTAGGGATCGTTTCAGTAAGAGTCACGAGCGCGTAATCCTGTTTTTGCACGAGCTAGTTTAACGACTAATCGTAAGGCTTACATGTTACGAGCGAAAGAATTTTTTTTGAGTGAAATGACCCCCAGCTGGTAACAAATCACCCCTCTTAAAAACGTAAAGATTAACGTTATGGTAATTGAGCAATAACTTCTGTTCTGTTCCGAGTGGCGGATTTGGGCCCCCTGAGAGGCCCTTTAATGATGGACCTACAAAACGGCCGATCTCACTAATATCGCAAGATATGTCTGGTGAGTGGGACGCGCGGGGGTGGGTGGGGGGGATCTTGAAGTATCTTGAGGATTTGAAGAAACATCTTAACAATGATAACATAGCAATACACGCCACTACGTGTTTGTGACCAATTCTTAATGGTTCAAGATGTATAACAATTGTTTTAGGTTACATGTAAACGTATATATTATATGTATGTATGTTTATCCTTAGATTATGACATGCTATGAGTAGCACACTTAACAAAAACAGTTATTAAACGTTATTGTTTCATTAATAGGTGTCAACAGAACCACCCCGATCTTATTGTTCACGTCTATGGGCCATGTCTGTGTGGTCGCAGGATAAAGATCCCATGTCCTTCTTCGCAAAGATATGGGTACATGGCCCTGAAGATACAACCAACCTCTATTTATAAGTATGCAGTAATTATCACACAATTTTATCACACAAGGATGGCAGGCAGAATAGATGGACCCATGTAGATGGCGCGCCAACAAAAATCCTTAGTCGACAAATTAAAGACAAATCAGTGAACAGCTTTGGGGGTTCTGTGGATAAATAAAGGAGAAAAGTTCTGCAATCTTGTACCGCAAAGTGAGGCTGCGACATTATGCATAAGGTGACGACACCCCGCTACCTTCATTGCTGTGCGAGTCACGACCACTCCTTGTGTACGGTCACACAAACACACACCCGCCTGATTTATACATCGTTAACACCGGAACCGCTAGGGAGCGCCACCGTCGTGATTGGTGCAGTGATGGTGGCTACCCTTCACTGATCACCCATCACCACCTCATAAAGCACGGAAGCATATCGATATTATGGAAATCAACGGCCGCAACCTTGAAAGGTTCCGTTCCACGTGGGACCACATACATGTTAATTGCGTTGTGATCGGCCCGTGGGTCTGCCTTGATTACTGGGAAGAGCGGTTCTTCAGAACATTCACGGTCCATGGAATTGGGAGTAATTACGTTAGTTTGCTTGGGCCATACACCCACGTGATGTGACGTCACGCTCATTTACTCGGGCGATACATTGATGTAGATAGATGCTTACAAAGTGAGACGTCGCCCCGTTGATGACTCCATCGTTGTGGCACGAGCAAGCCAACCCCATGTTTTCAGCTGTTAAAATATTGTGTGACGTCACGCCTTTGTTTTAAGTGTTCATTATCTTGAAGAATGGATCGAAAAACAGAACTAGCCGTGTTGTATTAACGTAAGTGTGCGTTATTCAAATAAAGAACGGTTATACAGTGCTTTATTTTAATAATGAACGGAAAAACTGCATTATCTAGATAAAGAACAGTTGTTAATATTGACTCGTCAAGTGCCACGGTATAATCAGTCGAGCTGAGCTGAGCGGAGCCTAGTTGGCTGGTGTTGACAGGACTTGCCAATTTCAAGACAAACAATGGAATGCATAAGTCAAGGTGAAGCACCAAAGGGGCGGGGGTTAGATCAGAAATCTCAAAATATATGGAAATTCTACAGTTATCGATTGCATACATTATATCCGTCATATCGCTTTTCAGGGGGCGATGTTTTCACGAAACTAAGAAGCAATGACTTCCAAAATGTCTACTTCATTCACGCCTTCCGACCCCTACCCCCCCCCCCCCTGGGGCTTCACAATGACGAACCGTTGTTTCCACAATGGGCCTCATGTATTCGTCGAGCAGTGCAATGACACAATAGTCTATTCCTGTGTCCAAACGTGAGCACATGCTTAAGCCTTGTCATAACAATTTTATAAGTACGTTAAAGAACTCGTTGTCGTGCATTCCTTAAATAAACCACTCGACGCTATCGCGTCTCGTGCTTTATTTTGGCGAATGCACTCCAGCTCGTTCTTTAACTAGTACATAAAGAGAGAACGAATGCATATATATATAATATGCATCCTTTATCCCAATTGCGCTTTATTTTGCCATAAGTTGTGATGAACGGAAAATGCCAAGTGGAACCTTCTAAGGTGGTCAAACAGTTCAGGCCTGCGAAACAAATAGAGATAATACAAGCCAATATGGGGAATACGACTGTACTATGATGGCAGTGGAGTATTGTGACTTTCCTGGAGACCCCGGCCCCTCTCCAAGACACACACACAGGCACATATCGAGCGCGCTACGTTTATCTGCGACAAGTGACATTGTCTACAGACCTATCATAATCCTTTCATGCATTTCAAGCATATCATTGCCGTGCAAATCTTACCATTGAGCTTGAATATCTTCACAGTTATCGGTGTTTTTCTATCTATATGCGCTTAATGGATTCAGCTAGATCGAGGAAAGTCGAGCAGTATGCCTTTACCTGGCGGAGCGTTGACCCACCCTCCTCATTAAGGTTCAGACACGATTTGACCCTGATTGCTCGCTCCATCCCGCTCAATCACCTTTCCCCATTAGCGCCGTCAGTTCAGGTGGCGCCCCTACCGGGCGGGGTCCGAGGTTTAACACCGCTAGAGTGCTGGGGGATGCCACCAAAGTGACGTCATATCATGGCACTATGCGTTAATATATCTCAGCTGTATCCCTGGGATAGCTGCTCCGATCCCGTCAAGTTGCAGGAGGACCTCAATCAGACTACTCGGGCCGTGTACACAGCACGAGGCGTGAGGACTTAGGGTGACATTACGGGGACAATGCAACCGCATTGATATATATCTGATAGACCACCGTGGCGCGAGTAAGACTCGAGAGAGAGAGATATAGACAGATGGAAGGAACAGTCGCTCTAAGGATGGGGAGATATCGATGCAGATTGAGAGAGACGGCAAGACTTATAAGATAGTTAACTTGAACGATATGAGCAAAAGATACAAAATTGACAGAGAAATTGACATAGGTATAGGGAGAGTCAGAGAAATTGTGAAAGAGAAAGATTGGGAGAGTCAGAAACATCGTGAAAGAGAAAGAGAGGGAGAGTCAGAGACATTGTGAAAGAGAAAGATAGGGAGAGTCAAAGACATTGTGAAAAAGAAAGATAGGGAGAGTCAGAGACATTGTGAAAGAGAAAGATAGAGAGAGTCAGAGACATCGTGAAAGAGAAAGAGAGGGAGAGTCAGAGACATTGTGAAAGAGAAAGATAGGGAGAGTCAGAGACATCGTGAAAGAGAAAGAGAGGGAGAGTCAGAGACATTGTGAAAGAGAAAGATAGGGAGAGTCAGAGACATCGTGAAAGAGAAAGAGAGGGAGAGTCAGAGACATCGTGAAAGAGAAAGAGATGAAGAGTCAGAGACATCGTGAAAGAGAAAGATAGAGAGAGTCAGAGACATTGTGAAAGAGAAAGATAGGGAGAGTCAGAGACATCGTGAAAGAGAAAGAGAGGGAGAGTCAAAGACATCGTGAAAGAGAAAGATAGGGAGAGTCAAAGACATTGTGAAAGAGAAAGATAGGGAGAGTCAGAGACATTGTGAAAGAGAAAGATAGGGAGAGTCAGAGACATTGTGAAAGAGAAAGAGAGAGTCAGAGACATCGTGAAAGAGAAAGAGAGGGAGAGTCAGAGACATCGTGAAAGAGAAAAAGAAGGAGAGTCAGAGACATTGTGAAAGAGAAAGATAGGGAGAGTCAGAGACATCGTGAAAGAGAAATATAGGGAGAGTCAGAGACATCGTGAAAGAGAAAGATAGGGAGAGTCAGAGACATCGTGAAAGAGAAAGAGAGGGAGAGTCAGAGACATCGTGAAAGAGAAAGAGAGGGAGAGTCAAAGACATTGTGAAAGAGAAAGATAGGGAGAGTCAGAGACATCGTGAAAGAGTTGGATAGGGAGAGTCAGAGACATTGTGAAAGAGAAAGATAGGGAGAGTCAGAGACATTGTGAAAGAGAAAGAGAGGGAGAGTCAGAGACATCGTGAAAGAGAAAGATGGGGAGAGTCAGAGACATTGTGAAAGAGAAAGATAGGGAGAGTCAGAGACATCGTGAAAGAGAAAGATAGGGAGAGTCAGAGACATTGTGAAAGAGAAAGATAGGGAGAGTCAGAGACATCGTGAAAGAGAAAGATAGGGAGAGTCAGAGACATCATGAAAGAGAAATAGAGGAAGAGTCAAACACATTGTGAAAGAGAAAGATAGGGAGAGTCAGAGATATCGTGAAAGAGAAAGATAGGGAGAGTCAAAGACATTGTGAAAGAGAAAGATGGGGAGGGTCAGAGACATCGTGAAAGAGTTGGATAGGGAGAGTCAGAAACATTGTGAAAGAGAAAGATAGGGAGAGTCAGAGACATTGTGAAAGAGAAAGATAGGGAGAGTCAGAGACATTGTGAAAGAGAAAGATAGGGAGAGTCAGAGACATTGTGAAAGAGAAAGATAGGGAGAGTCAGAGACATCGTGAAAGAGAAAGAGAGGGAGAGTCAGAGACATTGTGAAAGAGAAAGATAGGGAGAGTCGGAGACATTGTGAAAGAGAAAGATAGGGAGAGTCAGGGACATCGTGAAGGAGAAAGAGAGGGAGAGTTAGAGACATTGTGAAAGAGAAAGATAGGGAGAGTCAGAGACATTGTGAAGGAGAAAGATAGGGAGAGTCAGAGACATCGTGAAAGAGTAAGATAGCGAGAGTCAGAGACATTGTGAAAGAGAAAGCTAGGGAGAGTCAGAGACAACGTGAAAGAGTAAGATAGCGAGAGTCAGAGACATTGTGAAAGAGAAAGATGGGGAGAGTCAGAGAAATTGCGAAAGAGAAAGATAGGGAGAGTCAGACCATTGTGAAAGAGAAAGATGGGGAGAGAGGAGAAGACAAATATTGAGATGGACTGATAGACTTAGAAAGACAAGAAAGCACATAGTGCGCCAGATCCCCGCCGAGAGAAAGTAGCCGGGGAGCGAGCCAGCCAGGGCGAGGGAGAGAGAGACAGAGAGGAAGAGAGGACGAGGGTACTGCCGGCGCAGACTCAAGCGTCATGGCAATTTCATTTGTCAACATCTATAGACCTCCGAGACTGGCTGTACTTCCGGTGTGAAGAGCGCGGTGACACGTGTGTCACCAGCGGCGGCGGCGTTGGGAGGACAGTGCGAGGAAAGGCACCTGCTGAAAGGGAAGTGAAGCTAAGTGGTTGCGTTGGCTATGGCTATATAAAATTTTAGCTACAGCTTCTCTGTGGGGGTTCTAAAAGCAGTAGGCCATTTCGCTCATGAGAACACAGCTTCGTAGCGGACTCGTATAAAAAATATCTCCAGCACACGTATACATACTGCGGTACCGCATGCTACTGTTAAGGGGTAGCAGCATGCGGTAACACATTTAGTTTATTGATGTCGTTTACAACTAGACAAATTTGCAGTAAATAATGCTCATCGTCCCTTAAAATGTAAGGTATTTGTTTATTGTTTTTCTCATTTCCGAATGGTTTGAGCAGAAAACTACACGGGGGAAAAAGATGGATCGGCCAGATTGCAGTCTCTGGCAATGCGAGTGGGCGGTCTTGAATGAGTCATGTCGTAGTCGGAAGAGAGATAGACACTATACCATGTGCAGTGCTGGGGTGGGGGTTGTGGATAGGGGTAGGTAGAGGGACTGCCATTAGTACATCCAATAATTGTCCGTCATCAGATGGATTGATGATACAGTTATACACAAGACACGTCATATTACCGCTTGTGATGGCGGATTGTTTTCCTTCTCTCTGCGGATTGGGGAAGATGCACTACAAATCCAAGATGGCGGTCATTAAGGAATTGGGAATACGCCACATGTGGGCAGTCGATTGCCTTTATTCACACACTAGATATAGATAAACGTTATCATTATCTCTAATTCATCCACATCAAATATCAAGAGCTTGGGACGTTACGTGTCTCTCGGTACACGATTCATATTGATTATTCCGACCATCTGTTGACGACAAGAGACGCCCTCGGATGGCGTTACCAGAAAACTTGGCGAAACGGAACAACTGAATGATATAAACACAACTTATGGTAAATAATAGAATTACCGGTAAGAAGGATATATAGGTACGTGTCATCTCCGCAAATCAAACAGAGATATTATGGCGAGTCAATTGGACTTTATCCCAGTATTTGCCATAATAGCCCTAATGATATGCGCAAATGATGACAGGTCCCGCCAGTTATCTCGATGTCCGTGTACCCTGGCGTGAAACCCCGCATCCCCGGTATCTGCCTCCATATGTATGTCAGCCTCCCTTGCGACGCCTGGTTATCGGACCCTTGTGACACTGTGATTTGTCTGCCAGCCCCCATGTGCCATCTTCGTCGCCTCAGTTATTCTATTTGATATCCTTTATTCCATTTAGAAATAAGCACACTTCTTGCCTTCTTGCATGCCTTCAATATCTCACAGAAACAGAGAATCCACAGATTTTCTTGAAGGGGAACAAGATGGTCGGGCCATGCGGTTCGTCACGTTTGCATTGTCACGACCGGTTGCACTTCTTGACGCTGCCCATCCCCCGGCCCCCTCACCCCCAGTATCATTCCGGAACCTGCCAGGGGCAGATCATTAACACGTGTGGATCCCGGTGGCTTCCCCGTAATGTATATCTACATAATGCATGAGGTGGGTGTTTAAAATTTAACATCATCATGTCCATTATATACCCACGTCAAAAGATGGTCGTGGCTACAAGGCGCTAACTTCGCCTGTCCGTTCTGCAATCCGGGCACTCTACGACCCGTATATTCAGCCAACTGAGGTGGAAACCGCTACTTTCTCCAATGAATATTTCATTGAATTGCCATTGTCTGACAGCACATGGACGTGGGAAGTGGGATGTGGTGGTGGGGTGGGGATAGGGGGAAGACTAAGGCACCTCGTGAGATGTGTAGAAGCCGGGCAGTGCGGTGGGGGGCGGCGGGGGGTGGGGGGGGGGGGGTGGGTGCATGGGAGTCATCTGTTTGCCCCCGATAATTGGTATATCGCCCCTGTAGTCACCCAGTTTTCTGAGCCATCCCGCCCGCGATTTGCTCCTGTTGTGGCGCCGACATGGTCAGGTCACTCACTTCTGCTCTCGAAGCTCAAGCCTCTTTCTGCACCACTGCAGCAGCACAACTCACTTCCGCTCCCGAAGCGCAAGCCTCTTTCTGCACCACTGCAGCAGCACAACTCACTTCGGCTCCCGAAGCGCAAGCATCTTCTTGCGCTACTGCAGCACGAAAAATGTCGCCAGTACCATTCCAGCCCCTGACAGGCCGCCCCTAAATCACGGGAAAAGCCGCCCAGTTGCAGCCATTGTGATTTGTACCGCAATGGTTCAGTTCAGCCACGCTCCATTTCACGCCATCGCACAAGTAAATATTGCTGCAGCCTGCGCGCCATGAGGAAGGGTCTTCAGGTCACATGTATAGTGGCGCCCACCCAGGGAAAGCAAACCAAGCGTGCTTCCTGAACCAACACTCAAACTCGCCAGATCGGTAGTATCGCGCCATTCGCTGGGTGGCGCTGCGTCACTTCTGCGTATGTTCCGGTCCTCTTCGTGCAGCGCTGGTCTGCAAAGGGCGGGTGTTTCTCGTGCATATATAACATAATATCAAATACATTTGTATTACTTTTGTTCATCAAAATGGGTAATTTGAATTAAAAGATTAAAAAAAAAGTGAGTCTTGCTTTAGGGTAAGGATCACTGTACATCATTCGCTAGGTGGCACTGCGTCCTTCTGCCCTTGTCCCTGCTAGAGCGAGCCAGGGTGTTTCGCAAGCAAATTCAAATAGCATCCAATCCTTGTGTGTTGAGTGTAAACATGAGTATTTTCTAAATTCTAAGTATTTAACTAAAACAGAAATAATGGTCTCGCATAAGGACAACGCTCTATGCACACGGACATGAGTAACCTAAATATAGGACCTCGTTCCGACATTTGGCAGACGTGACCGTTTGGGTCAGTTCCGTTGTGCGAGCTGAGAAGTCGGACTCCGCGGAGTGCATAACCGAACGCGGAGATTGTGGTCCGATAGCGTGGTCACGTGGTACATTTTACTCCCGGACCTTCCTCTCCACCCAGAGGAGGATCACGATGGTTTCCAACATGGCGTCCAGGCCCCGCAATACGTTGAATATATATAAAGTAGTGAATAATATCTATAACAACTAAAATGAAATAATGAACACAAGTACCCGTTGATTTAATTTATGATACTGTTTAACTATCTTTATGATTTGTGCAGTTCAGCCACAGCAAGATTAACGTGGACCGCGGATTTTGCGTTTGGTTTATCTTGATCCGCCCATGAGCTAAAGATATGAATGCGCATTCTCCAAATATCTGCGCCGATAACTTCAGTCGCATACCCAAACTCACCCTATATATCTGTCATGGGCTATATATATTACGCCAAGGCTCTGTGGTGGGTGGCGACCCCTATCGATTTGTGTGTGCACCAGGAACACAGTGCAGCATGGTGAGCTAGACTGCAGATTTATGGCACTACTGAGATCTGAAGCATGGAGTGAGTCCTTGCAGGAAGTTGTCTCTTGCTCATGGCTTTGATATAGTCGGACCATGGTGACCATGTCGACATATCCACAGAGGCAGGGGACACCAAGTCAATTAAAGGGGCTCACTTTAGGGTCACCAGAGCTGACATACAAAATGGCTATCACAGATTTTTTGGAAGAAAGTAATTTTGTTATCGTTGTTGCATTTGCATTTGATGAATTTTAGCAAGCGATACATATTTTCTTGAATTAGTTGTAAGTTGCAAGAAAATGCTTCTTGCAACTTGGTATAAGAGCGAGACGATTAATTTATGAGAATTATTAATGACACCCCTTTCTGAACGTGAAGGCCGTTGGGTATGTAATGAGGTAGGTTTCTGCCAGAGACATGGTTCCCTCTCCACCTTGACCATTCCCGTTGTCCACATCAGCCTGGGAGTAGCGTTGTGGCTTAGGGAAGGGCCCTGGGGAAGGGCAGGGGGCAGGAGTCGACTCCAATCGACTTATATCAAGGAATCGAACCCAGCAGAAACAACGTCAGTTTCTTGGTAAGCATGTAGCGTGGAACAGAGATCCAAGATATATATTCACGAAGAAAAGAAACGCATCATTTTTTTATTCAAAACACCATTCTTATTATTAAAATATAACTTATCTAACAAGTAGTAGGTGTTTTTTTCTCCATTAACGTGTATAATTCAGGGATTGGGAGACTCAGTAGAGATGTGTTTGGGTGGTGACGGGGAGAGGGGCAGAGGCGCTTGTATGTTCCTGCGCCTGTATGTGACGGGTTATCCATCCATCAACAAGGCTACTCGAGCATCCATCAACAAGACTACTCAAAGTGATTTTCAGCTCTTGGCTGTTCGTATAGGAATCATCGTTAGTACGCCAGTACGAGGGATGTTCGAAAACAACAACAACAAAAATACGATTAGGAAAGCGCCGCATCATTGAAAACTTATCCGGCCAAAGTAGCATTTTTTGTTATTCACTAAAAAGAGCTTAATCCGCCTATTTCCGGGCCCGTCGGTACGCCCTGATTCCATCGCTCTGGTTCCACCGCCCTCGCAGCGGTACAAGTGCCAGGATAAGGAATATGACGTCACTGTGTTTGTGATGTATTAACGGCAGCGCATCCAGTTATCGCTGTCGCCAGCGATCCTTGCAATATTAATCCACGCACAACAACCAGGACACGCAAAACAGACGAAATACAAACGAGATCACGGTTGAGATAAATCTAAAGGCGTTGACTCAAACTGGGGGAGCCAAAACACCCGAGTGACTTATCCCACCATGGCACTGCTTTACATTATATTAGAGTGCAGCTGCAGTTCTTTCCTCAATTGATTTCCGACGGTTTATGTTTTCAGGTTCTGCTCGATCACTAATTCCGGCCCTGATCCATCTTAAGTTACTCAAGACACGGAAGATATCAATACGGATAACATAAAATGACGGAAGCAAAACTGCATCTTTGGTAGTAGAATTCACGACATCGATTATTACTGTAAATGCCTGAGTAATAGATGAGCTATGCTGGCGCACAATAGTTAGCACAGACATTGAAGAACTGCCATGGAATAGAATGAAGCGAGCTAATCTTTATCTATGATATGTATTGGATGCTAGTCCAATATTGCGATGCGGGGGATCAAAGGGCCACTCTGTGACATTCTGTTCCCTGGGGTCAGTCTGGAAGAAGGTGGGTTCTTCAGCAAAGGGAAGGGGGGGGGGATGTACCGCTAAAAAAAGGACTATAACTTGCATTGAAAAAATAACAGACGAAGTACCGAGAATGGGAGGAGCAGGGACTGTACCCCAAGCGCGGCCCCTTATAGCCCGCGTCCATCCCACCGGGACCGTGGATTCGTCAGTGTAAGATTGAGAAGAAGAAATACCATAGTTCGTCGACCGGGAGAGCATCAAACTTAAGGTCCCGAGTGGTGCCGCTGCTTTATATGTAAGCATTCTGAAACTGTTCTGAGAGTGTCAAGCGGTGAGATGCTACCGACAGCACCCATTAGACTCCGAGAAAGATGTCCCTTGTGTATAACAAAACTAGCAGAGAGCAAAAAAAAAACACTACTTACCACTACTTACCGAAAAGGGCATATCGATCGATAATCAGTCGCGGTAATGCTTTCCTCTAGAGCGGCGCCGATGTCAAAACAAATAGCATTGGTTGGAGTGTTAAAAAAATGGCTGACTCATGAATAGTTCACATTCCTGCCTGTCGAGGGAAAAATCTAACGATGGAGTGCAGGGTGAAAAATAGTGAATGTAGAATGCCTTCCAGAGCTAAATGTCAGAAGCTGGAGCTAGGCAAGATGGCCGAAACGACCGTTAGGGGGCGCCACTGATCCGGTCTGGAGGAAAGAAACTCGTCGCCAAGGAGCAACGTGAGGCAGACTGACCGAAATGACATCACGAAGCAAAATGGAGTGATCCAGGGGAGGGTTGGTTGGTTGGTTGTTTATTCGGAACGCTTTAACCACTTATGGTCATATAACGGCCGGCCCTTAGTTGAGGCTGGAGCAGTATGTTGGTCATTGATATCTTGTTGAGCTATTTAAACCTAACACTAATTTATTCTCAATAAATCTAAAATTGTTGTCGCCGGATTCTTATTGATAATCTAGGAGACACCACACGACACCAGCCAGTCACATTGCTCGCCCCTCCCGATATTTTACTAACCTAGTCGTGGTGGCTTCTGATATGAAGCCGGTACTAAAGGAAACACCGCGTCCCGTTAAAGCTGTAAAGCGTAAAGAGCTATTGGAGTATTTTGGGACATTAGTCTCGTTGTACGTTTTAACTCGAAACCAGCGACCGACGTCGAAAATAAATAGACGTCCAAAGGTCGATATCATGCTCGCCAAGATATGGTGACACTTCGCCTATTTATGGATCGACGCTGGTCGCAGAAATGTCTGGTAGCAATCTCAGATAGAATCTATGGCAGGATTCTATGGAAGCAAATTTCAGGTGGAAATCTCCGGTAGAAATATCTGGCGAAAATCTCCGGTAGAAATATCTGGCAGAGATCTCTGGTAGAAATCTACTACAGGGGCCGGCAAAGGTCGCCTTGGTTCGGACGGCGGGCCTGTTACGAGCAGTGTTCAGCACCATCGGGTGGTAGATGCCCCGGCGGTGACTGAGAAGAAGACGACCGGCGCTGTATTTTCTGTTATCAAGCGAGAGAGAGAAAAGCTCTTTGTATAACGTTCGTTTCAATGGTCTCAGCGCAGAGGTAGTCGCGATGGTTTTTTTGTTTTGCTTTGTTTTATTCAGTCACTGGCGTTTAGGATCTCCCGGAAAGATAAAAGCAGGAATTAGCGCAAGGAGGGTGCTTTGACCGGAACCAATGATATTGGAGGGTGGACCTCTGGGTAATGGTTGCCACGGAAATAATTGGCAAGTGGTCGTCAAGATGTCAGCAAGGGTTGTTGGTATTGCTAGCGAGGTAGGTGGGGTGGTTATCAGCAGGAACAGATTATCAAGGAACGTAAAAATAAATGAGTAAATTGCATCTCATACGTGACTCCAAAACATCTTTATGGTAAGTACTTTCCAGTGCAGACCCAATGGTGAAAGCCACTCTTTCTCGCTGCCCCACGAGTGAGTCATGTTATACCGCGCGTGACGTCATTAAAACCACGTGGTTCCGATTGACCTACTTTCCATGCAGGCAGAGTGGGAGGCAATATAGCGAATTCTGACCTAGAATATAATAATAATAATCATATGCTTCCTTTGCAAATGTTGTTAAACCTTAGTGGAATACATAACCAAGGAAAAGTCATAAGAAGGCTTGGGGCATCCAAGTCTCATAAATTTAAGGAAAACCTGGGGGGTTGCAACTTAATGTTATCTCTACAATGTATACCGATACGCTGCTGGCCTGATGTCAACGTTACTAAGCAAGGATGGAATTGTTATCGTGTGAAGGGCCACGACTGTAAACTGGTAAGATCGAGACATATTGTGTGAGTTGTAGAATGAAATGATGCCATCACCACAGACTTTTTGGATCACACCTTGAACTGATTTCCATTATATGTGGCTGTTGACGCCATCTTTGCGGCACATTAAAGCAACACTAACGACACACCGGCGCAAACACCGTTTCCGGGTCTCTATGACGACCGCAGCCACATCCGTTAATAAGATCTGGAGTACGCGGGTCTCGTTCGGCAGCTTGGGTCACTTCTGCTGGTCCCGGGTTAAGTCCCCTTCGCCGCCATAAACACCCATAGCACGGTCTGATAGGAGTGGCGTTTTGGACCCAATAAATCGCGAGCCCTTACCATATTCTGTCTGATACGTGGCGGCGGCCTTTGCAGGTATTGGACAGTCAGGGCTGATGGGAGTGGGAGAGGGGAGGGAATATGAACGCCAGGGGCGGATCTAGGAATTTGCCGAGGGGGGGAGGGGTGCTCTCTGAAACTTGCAACCCAGGAGAGGGGAGAGGGGGGGGGTGGGTGCTCGGAGAAGCCGACTTGAACAGTGTATGTTCAGGTTCCCAAGGGAGGGGGGGTTGCAACCTTCGTAACCCCCACCCATAGATCCGCCCCTGAACGCCATTGGTGGCAAGGGTTGGATGTTTTAGGTGTGAATGGTACCATTTTACAAAATGGGTAGGAGGAGATTGAGGATGGGTAAGGGAATAGGGAGGCTTGGTTGGTTGTATTCAGGACGCTTTAACCACTGTTGGTTAAACGCGTCAATGTGAGAAGGCAGAGAGAGTGGAGCCTTGTCCCCGGAGTAACCCTCTACTCTTTGCGAAGAAGGGATTGGGATCTTTATCCTGTGGCCACAAAGACATGGCCATAGCGGGGCTCAAATCATCAACTCACGTGCCGTAAGGCTCTTACATGGCCAGAGCACTCAAGGCGAGCGCTCTAACTCACTGAGCTACAAGGTCGGCCCTTAGTTGAGGCTGGAGCAGTATGTTGATCAATGGTATGTTGTTGGGATATTTAAACCTAATGCCAATTTAGAGGTGTTTCAAACAGAACTTTTTCTCAATAAATCTAAATTGTTTGTCGCCGGATTCTTATTGTTAATATAGGAGACACCACACGACACCAGCCAGTCACATTGATCGCCCCTCCCGATATTTTACTAACCTAGTCCTAGTGGCTTCTGATATAAAGCCGGTACTAAAGGAAACACTGCTTCCCCTTAAATCTGTAAAGCGTAAAGAGCTATTGGACTGTTTTGGGACATTAGTCTTGTTGTAAGTTTTAACTCGAAGCCAGAGACCAACGCCGAAAATAAATGTACGTCCAAAGGTCGATGACATGCTCGCCAAGATATGGGGACGCTTCGCCTATTTATGGAACAACGCTGGTCGCAGAAATGTCTGGCAGCAATCTCAGATAGACTCTATGGCAGGAATCTATGGAAGCAATTTCGGGTGGAAATCTCCAGTAGAAATATCTGGCGAAAATCTCCGGTAGAAATATCTGGCACAAATCTCTGGTAGGAATCTACTACAGGGGCCGGCAAAGGCCGCCTTGGTTCGGACAGCGGACCTGTTACGAGCAGTGTTCAGCACCATCGGGTGGTAGATGCCCCGGCGGTGACTGAGAAGAAGACGCCCGGCCGGCGCTGTATTTTATGTTATCAAGCGACAGAGAGAAAAACTCTTTGTATAACGTTCGTTTCAATGGTCTCAGCGCAGAGGTGGTCGCGATGGGGTTTTTGTTTTGCTTTGTTTTATTCAGTCACTGGCGTTTAGGATCTTCCGGAAAGATAAAAGTAGGAATTAGCGCAAGGAGGGTGCTTTGACCGGAACCAATGATATTGGAGGGTGGACCTCTGGGTAATGGTTGCCACGGAAATAATTGGCAAGTGGTCGTCAAGATGTCAGCAGGGGTTGTTGGCATTGCTAGCGAGGTAGGTGGGGTGGTTATCAGCAGGAACAGATTATCAAGGAGCGTAAAAATAAATGAGTAAATTGCGTCTCATACGTGACACCAAAACATCTTTATGGTAAGTACTTTCCAGTGCAGACGCAATGGTGAAAGCCACTCTTTCTCGCTGCCCCACGAGTGAGTCATATTATACCGCGCGTGACGTCATTAAAACCACGTGGTTCCGATTGACCTACTTTCCATGCAGACAGAGTGGGAGGCAATATAGCGAATTCTGACCTAGAATATAATAATAATAATCATATGCTTCCTTTGCAAATGTTGGTAAACCTTAGTGGAATACGTAACCAAGGAAGAGTCATAAGAAGGCTTGGGGCTATTCCGGGCACCAGGATTCTAAATTAACATCCATTCTCATGAATTTAAGGAAAACCTGGGGGGTTGCAGCATAAAGTTGCATGTGGAGTTGTTTCGCTGTTTTTGAATGCCAAATTTGCGTATAAGAACACAAACCTAAGGCCTTAAGGTTCATAACAGACAATAAACACCTACCATATCGCTCACCAATTATCTGCCAATGAACAAAACATTTCAAATTGATGAATTTTCCGCCACAAAAATGAAAACTTGTGCTGATTTGAAACGTCATAAACGTGTGTAAACAAGTCGTTTACCGGTGCCACCGACAGGGGGCCCAAGCGCTAAATTATATCAGACAATAGAAGCGTCCGGAGCGCCACTTTTTCTTTGGCGGTGGCCGTTGACACTGCTTGTGGTCAAAGGTAACATTGTCAACGTTACTAAGCAAGGATGGAATTGTAACAGTGTGAACGGCCACGACTGTAAACTGTTAAGATCGAGACATATTGTGTGAGTTGTGGAATGAAATGACATCCCCACAGACTTTTTGGATCACACCTTGAACTGATTTCCATTATATATGGCTGTTGACGCCATCTTTGCGGCACATTAAAGCAACACTAACGACACACCGGCGCAAACACCGTTTCCGGGTCTCTATGACGACCGCAGCCACATCCGTTGATAAGATCTGGAGTACGCGGGTCTTGTTCGGCAGCTTGGGTCACTTCTGCTGGTCCCGGGTTAAGTCCCCTTCGCCGCCATAAACACCCATAATAAGGTCTGACAGGCGTGTCCCCTTCGCCGCCATAAACACCCATAACACGGTCTGACAGGAGTGGCGTTGTGGACCCAATAAATCGCGAGCCCTTACCATATTCTGTCTGATACGTGGCTGCGGCCTTTGCAGGTTGTATGGACAGTCAGGGCTGATGGGAGTGGGAGAGGGGAGGGAATATGAACGGCAGGGGCGGATCTAGGAATTTGCCAAGGGGGAGGGGGGGGGGTTCTCTCTGAAAACTTGCGATCGCTGGGAGGGGGGTGGGTGCTCTCTGAAAAACTTGCAACTGGGGGGGGGGGCATTGAGGGGTGCTCGGAGAAGCGGACTTGAACAGTGTATGTTCAGATTCCCAAGGGGGGGGGGGGGGGTGGTGGTTGCAACCTTCTTAACCCCTACCCCTAAATCTGCCCCTGAACACCATTGGTGGCAAGGGTTGAATGTTTTAGGTGTGAATGGTGCCAGGTTTTACAAAATGGGTAGGAGGAGATTGAGGATGTGTAAGGGAATAGGGAGGCTTGGTTGGCTGTATGCAGGACGCTTTAACCACTGTTGGTTAAACGCGTCAATGTGAGAAGGAAGGGAGAGTAGAGCCATGTCCCCGGAGTAACCCTCTACTCTTTGCGAAGAAGGACATGCGATCGTTATCCTGTGGCCACAAAGACATGGCCACAGCGGGGCCACAGCGCTCAAGGCGAGCGCTCTAACCGACTGAGGGATATGGAGGAGAAATTAGGGCATATTTTATGGGGAAATTGGGCAAGGGTATGCGATTGCTAAAGATGGATAATACTAAGGGGAAATTGGGATAGGGTAAGGGAATGTTGAGGATGGTTAATGGAAGATTAGGGGTAGGCATAGAAAAGTTGTGGATGGGTAATGGGAAATTGGGGGGGGGGGGGGGTGGGGGCATGGCAATGTTGAGGATAGATAAGGCGGTGTTGGGGAAGGATCTGTAAATGTTAAGGATATTTAGGAGAGATTTGGGATGGGTATGAGTATGTTGAAAATGAGTAACCGCAGAAGATTGAGTGGTAAGGATGATATAATTGGAAATTGGTTGAATGGAGAACTTGGAATGGTTGCGACAAATAGAAGGATTAGGTTGGGTAAGGGAATAGGAGGCTGGATAAAGCGAAAAATTGATTGTGGTTGGCAAAAGTGACGTCTATGATTGTTAATGCGCAATGTAGGATAGTTGATGAACGATTAATTTGTTTATTTATTTGACATACATATAAACAAATATATGATTATACATGATTTATATCATTTAGAAGAGTACTTCTAGCTCTCTGTATGACCCTCTCTCCATCGCTATCCTTTTGCATGCCCCCCTCTCGGTCTCTGTGTTTTCTCTCCTTCTGTCTCTCTCTCTCTTTCTTCTTTTCTCTTGTACTACACATAAAAGGGCGCATGTGGAATGACATTGAATGATAAATACAAGCCGGCATGAGATGATGATACCTGTTAGCAGGACGGCTCAGGTCGTGTACCAATGAGGCCAGCATCACCTCGTGGATACCACTGGCATTATTTCTCAAGCTTATTTTTTTAAACTGTAATTGTCGGAGAGGAGAATGCCACGTGCTATGTCTATGTAGCAATGTCTGTTCTGCTTATTGATCCCATAAACTCCATGCCGCGATGGATAAAGCTCCCGGCTGCTAATCTAACATTCGTCAGATATTTTCAGATCGTTTCTCAGACTTGCTGCACCCCACCCCCCCCCCTTCTGCAAGACTTGTCTTTCACGTAGATGACATCCATCCCCATATGTTTGCCCACAGCGCAAGCAGCTATGGATTACATCTATCCACCGTGATGGGTGAGACAAATGTAACTTATGTAACTATCGCAAAAATACCCAGCGTAAACCTCCCATGAATTCATCGCCACCTAGCGGCAGAGTGAAGCCATTAGTCCGCTATGGCCACGTGGGAGCAGTGTTAAAACCCGTCCGTGAACTCTCCCATGGCGACATTGTATCCAGTCCAGTGTTACGTAGATCAGGCTTCGCGGCTGGCTACACACTCCAAGGATAAATATGCATATATATATATATGCATGTTTGTCCTTGGATTACGACATACTATGAGTAGAACACTTAACAAAAACAGTTATTGAACCTTATTGGTTTAATAATAGGTGTTAACAAAACCACCACGATTTCACTGTTGAAGTGATAACGAATGGGAGGTGACAACAAAATCCACGTGGATTTTTCTCGTTTCATAAATAGATGCCAGGTGTAGGCACATCCAGCAGTAACAGCACAAGTACAAATACAACAAATATGTAATGTGCCGGTAACCCAGTGGGTTAGAGAAGTCCACGAGTGATCTGGCCGCCTTAGAGCCTAACGGCACGCGGATCGATGGTTTCGAGCCCCGTTGTGGCCATGTCTGTGTGGTCGCAGGATAAAGATCCCATGACCTTCTTCGCAAAGACATGGGTACATGGCCTTGAAGACACAACCAATCTCTATTTGTAAACATGCAGTAATTATCACACTTTTATCACACAATAATGTCAGGCAGAATAGATGGACCCATGTAGATGGCGCGCCAACAAAAATCCTTAGTCGACAAATTAAACACAAATCAGTGAACGGCTTTGGGGGTTCTGTGGATAAATAAAGGAGAAAAGTTCTCCAATCTTGTACCGCAAAGTGAGGCTGCGACATTATGCATAAGGTGACGACACCCCGCTACCTTCATTGCTGTACGAGTCACGACTACTCCTTGTGTACGGTCACACAAACACACACCCGCCTGATTTATACATCGTTAACACCGGAACCGCTAGGGAGCGCCACCGTCGTGATTGGTGCAGTGATGGTGGCTACCCTTCACTGATCACCCATCACCACCTCATAAAGCACGGAAGCATATCGATATTATGGAAATCACCTGCCGCAACCTTGAAAGGTTCCGTTCCGCGTGGGACCACATACATATTAATTGCGTTGTGTTCGGCCCGTGGGTCTGCCCTGATTACTGGGAAGAGCGGTTCTTCAGAACCTTCACGGTCCATAGAATTGGGAGTAATTACGTTAGTTTGCTTGGGCCATACACCCACGTGATTTGACGTGACGCTCGTTTACTCGGGCGATGCATTGATGTAGATAGATGCTTACAAAGTGAGACGTCGCCCCGTTGATGACTCCATCGTGGTGGCAAGAGCAAGCCAATCCCATGTTTTCAGCTGTTAAAAAATTGTGTGACGTCACGCCTTTGTTTTAAGTGTTCATTATCTTGAAGAATGGACCGAAAAACAGACCTAGCCGTGTTGTATGGACGTAAGTGTGTGTTATTCAAATAAAGAACGGTTATACAGTGCTTTATTTTAATAATGAACGGAAAAACTGTGCATTATCTAGATAAAAAACAGTTGTTAATATTGACTCGTCAATTTCCACGGTATAATCAGTCGGGCTGAGCTGAGCGGAGCCGAATTGGCTGGTGTTGACAGAACTTGCCAATTTCAAGACAAACAATGGAATGCATAAGTCAATGTGAAGCACCAAAGGGGCGGGGGTTAGAAATCTCAAAAAATATATGGAAATCCCACAGTTATCGATTGCATACATTATATCCGTCATATCGCTTTTCAGGGGGCGATGTTTTCACGAAACTAAGAAGCAATGATTTCCAAAATGTCTACTTCATCCACGCCTTCCCACCCCTACCCTCCCCCCTGGGGCTTCACAATGACGAACCGTTGTTTCCACAATGTGCCTCATGTATTCGTCGGGCAATGACACAATAGACACAATGACACAATGACACAATTCCTGTGTCCAAACGGAATATGCATCCCAATTGCGCTTTACCTGGGGGTCATGCCGCGATGCAACCAACGGTTCCCGTCCGATCACCGATGTTAAGCAAGTTAGGGCGCGGCCATTACTTGTATGGGGGACCGCCTGGGAATACCAAGTGCTGTCAACTTGTTTTTTTATACGCCATCTTCGTTGCTTTTAGGGGGCGACACTCCCGGTAATTCACTGCGCCGCCCAATATCAAAAGCCAGATGCGTAGGATGGCACGGACTGCCAAATACGGACACGCTCTCCTGCTAGCCCGCTCATGATAAGTCAGTGGTGACAACGACTGGCGGCTCTTGCGACTGGGAATGTAATATCGGCGCCAGAGAGTTGCGACCGGCTGCAAACTACGGGGAGAGGTAAACGGTAGAACAAATGTCGCCCACTGTTACCTAGGACGACCAGTTACGGTGCTAGAGGGCGCTAAAACGGGCCATCCCCTTACACCCCGTTACCAGTGATTGGATGGTTGACCGCCTGGGAATACCGGGTGCTGTAGACTTTTTTTTGCCAGTATCTTTGTTGTAATTAGGGGAAGACAATCATGATAATCCAGTGCGCCGCCCAAAATTATTTGCCTGGTGCGTAGGATAGCAGCGCGTTTGAAATGGTGACGCTTCCTCCTGCTCGGTCCGTGATTCAACGGAGAAAAAGACTTGCGGCTCTTGCGATTGGGAATAGCCGCCACTCGCTTAATATTGAAGGTACAGAGCTGGGACCGGTTTCAAACAACGGGGGAAGGTAAAATGTAGAAAAAAGCATCAATATTGGTTAACGTACGACGAGTATTTACGGCGATAGAGGGTGCTGTAACGGATCACCCCTTTTCATCCCGTTACAAATGACATTGTCTACAGGCCTATCATAACCCTTTCATGCGTTTCAAGCATATCATTGCCGTTCAAATCTTACCATTGAGCTTGAATATCTTCACAGTTATCGGTGTTTTTCTATCTATATGCGCTTAATTGATTCAGCTAGGTCGAGAAAAGTCGAGCAGTATACATTTACCTGACCGAGCGTTGACCCACCCTCCTCATTAAGGGCCTGACACGATTTGACCCTGATTGCTCGCTCAATCACCTTTCCCCATTAGCGCCATCAATTCAGGTGGCGCCCCTACCGGGCGGGGTCCGAGGTTAACATCGCTAGGGTGCTGGCGAATGCCACAAAGGTGACGTCATATCATGGCACTATGCGTTAATATATCTCAGCTGTATCCCTGGAACACCTGCGCCGATCCCGTCTAGTTGCAGGAGGACCTCAATCAGACTACTCGGGCCGCCTACTCACCCCAAGGCGTCAGGACTTAAGGTGGCATTACGGGGGCAATGCAACAGCATTGATATATATCTGATAGACCACCGTGGCGCGAGGAAGACGAGAGAGAGAGATATATAGACAGATGGATGGAACAATCGCTCTAAGGATGATTTTAAAGAGGAGAAAGAAAGATGGGGAGATATCGATGCAGATTGAGAGAGACAGCAAGACTTTTATGATAGTTAACTTGAACGATATGAGGAGAAGAAAAAAATGGAAAGAGAAAGTGAGATAGGTATACAGAGATTCAGAGACATCGAGAAAGAGAAAGATAGGGAGAGTCAGACATTGCGAAAGAGAAAGATAGAGAGAGTCAGAGACATTGTGAAAGAGAAAGATAGGGATAGTCAGATACATTGCGAAAGAGAAAGATAGGGAGAGAGAAGAAGACAAATATTGAGATGGACTGATAGACTTAGAAAAACAAGAAAGGACATCCAGATCCACGCCGAGAGAAAGTAGCCAGGGGGCGAGCCAGCCAGGGCGAGGGAGAGAGAGACAGAGAGGGAGAGAGGACGAGGGTACTGCTGGCGCAGACTCAAGCGTCATGGCAATTTCATTCGTCAACATCTATAGATCTCTGAGACTGGCTGTACTTCCGGTGTGAAGAGTGCGGTGACACACATGTCACCAGCAGCGGCGGCGTTGGGAGGACAGTCAGTGCGAGAAAAGGCATCTGCTGAAAGGGAAGTGAAGCTAAGTTGTTGCGTTGGCTATGGCTATATTTTAGCTACAGCTTCTTTGTGGGGGTTCTAAAAGCACAAGATCATTTCGCTCATGAGAACACAGCTTCGTAGCGGACTCATATAAAAAATATCTCCAGCACACGTGCATACTGGGGTAATCATGTTAAGGGGTAGCAGCATCCCGTAACACATTTAGTTTATTGATGTCGTTTACAACTAGACATATTGGCAGTATATAATGCTCATCGTCCCTTAAAATGTAAGGTATTTGTTTATTGTTTTTCTCATTTCTGAATGGTTTGAGCAGAAAACTACACGGGGGAAAAAGATGGATCGGCCAGATTGCAGTCTCTGGCAATGCGAGTGGGCGGTCTTGAATGAGTCATGTCGTAGTCGGAAGAGAGATAGACACTATACTATGTGCAGTGCTGGGGTGGAGGTTGTGGGCAGGGGTAGGTAGAGGGACTGCCATTAGTACATCCAATAATTGTCCGTCATCAGATGGATTGATGATACAGTTATACACAAGACACGTCATATTACCGCTTGTGATGGCGGACTGTTTTTCTTCTCTCTGCGGATTGGGGAAGATGCACTACAAATCCAAGATGGCGGTCATTAAGGAATTGGGAATACGCCACATGTGGGCAGTCGATTGCCTTTATTCACGCACTAGATATAGATAAACGTTATCATTATCTCGAATTCATCCACATCAAATATCAAGAGCTTGGGACGTTACGTGTCTCTCGGTACACGATTCATATTGATTATTCCGACCATCTGTTGACGACAAGAGACGCCATCGGATGGCGTTACCAGAAAACTTGGCGAAAAAGAACAACTGAATGATATAAACACAACTTAAGGTAAATAATAGAATTACCGGTAAGAAGGATATATAGGTACGTGTCATCTCCGCAAATCAAACAGAGATATTATGGCGAGTCAATTGGACTTTATCCCAGTATTTGCCATAATAGCCTTAATGATATGCGCAAATGATGACAGGTCCCGCCAGTTATCTCGATGTCCGTGTACCCTGGCGTGAAACCCCGCATCCCCGTATCCGCCTCCATATGTATGTCAGCCTCCCTTGCGACGCCTGGTTATCTGACAGACCTATATGTGCGTATCTGCCCCTCCTCCACCCCCCTATCCAGGTATCTAACAGCTCCCCGCCCCCGTGTCTGCCAAACCCTTGTGACACTTGGTGATTTGTCTGCCAGCCCCCATGTGCCATCTTCGTCGCCTCAGTTATTCTATTTGATATCCTTTATTCCATTTAGAAATAAGCACACTTCTTGCCTTCTTGCATGCCTTCAATATCTCGCAGAAACAGAGAATCCACAGATTTTCTTGAAGGGGAACAACATGGTCGGGCCATGCGGTTCGTCACGTTTGCATTGTCACGACCGGTTGCACTTCTTGACGCTGCCCATCCCCCGGCCCCCTCACCCCCAGTATCATTCCGGAACCTGCCAGGGGCAGATCACTAACACGTGTGGATCCCGGTGGCTTCCCCGTAATGTATATCTACATAATACATGAGGTGGGTGTTTAAAATTTAACATCATCATGTCCATTATATACCCACTTCAAAAGGTGGTCGTGGCTACAAGGCGCTCACTTCGCCTGTCCGTTCTGCAATCCGGGCACTCTACGACCCGTATATTCAGCCAACTGAGGTGGAAACCGCTACTTTCTTTCTCCAATGAATATTTCATCGAATTGCCATTGTCTGAAAGCACATGGACGTGGGAAGTGGGATGTGGTGGTGGGGTGGGGATAGGGGGAAGACTAAGGCACCTCGTGAGATGTGTAGAAGCCGGGCAGTGCGGTGGGGGGCGGGGGGTGGGGGGGGGGTGCATGGGAGTCATCTGTTAGCCCCCGATAATTGGTATATCGCCCCTGTAGTCACCCAGTTTTCTGAGCCATCCCGCCCGCGATTTGCTCCTGTTGTGGCGCCGACATGGTCAGGTCACTCACTTCTGCTCTCGAAGCGCAAGCATCTTTCTGCACCACTGCAGCAGCACAACTCACTTCTGCTCCCGAAGCGCAAGCATCTTTCTGCACCACTGCAGCAGGACAACTCACTTCTGCTCCCGAAGCGCAAGCATCTTTCTGCACCACTGCAGCAGGACAACTCACTTCTGCTCCCGAAGCGCAAGCATCTTTCTGCACCACTGCAGCAGCACAACTCACTTCTGCTCCCGAAGCGCAAGCATCTTCTGCACCACTGCAGCAGGACAACTCACTTCTGCTCCCGAAGCGCAAGCATCTTTCTGCACCACTGCAGCAGGACAACTCACTTCTGCTCCCGAAGCGCAAGCATCTTTCTGCACCACTGCAGCAGCACAACTCACTTCTGCTCCCGAAGCGCAAGCATCTTTCTGCACCACTGCAGCAGCACAACTCACTTCTGCTCCCGAAGCGCAAGCATCTTTCTGCACCACTGCAGCAGCACAACTCACTTCTGCTCCCGAAGCGCAAGCATCTTTCTGCACCACTGCAGCAGCACAACTCACTTCTGCTCCCGAAGCGCAAGCATCTTTCTGCACCACTGCAGCAGCACAACTCACTTCTGCTCCCGAAGCTCAAGCCTCTTTCTGCACCACTGCAGCAGCACAACTCACTTCTGCTCCCGAAGCGCAAGCATCTTTCTGCACCACTGCAGCAGCACAACTCACTTCTGCTCCCGAAGCGCAAGCATCTTTCTGCACCACTGCAGCAGCACAACTCACTTCTGCTCCCGAAGCGCAAGCATCTTTCTGCACCACTGCAGCAGGTCAACTCACTTCTGCTCCCGAAGCGCAAGCATCTTTCTGCACCACTGCAGCAGGACAACTAACTTCTGCTCCCAAAGCGCAAGCATCTTTATGCACCACTGCAGCAGGACAACTAACTTCTGCTCCCAAAGCGCAAGCCTCTTCCTGCACCACTGCAACAGCACAACTAACTTCTGCTCCCAAACTCAAGCATCTTCCTGCACCACTGCAACAGCACAACTAACTTCTGCTCCCGAACTCAAGCATCTTCCTGCACCACTGCAACAGCACAACTAACTTCTGCTCCCGAACTCAAGCATCTTCCTGCACCACTGCAACAGCACAACTAACTTCTGCTCCCGAAGCGCAAGCCTTTTTCTGCACCACTGCAGCAGGACAACTAACTTCTGCTCCCAAAGCGCGAGCCTCTTCCTGCACCACTGCAACAGCACAACTCACTTCTGCTCCCGAAGCTCAAGCATCTTCCTGCACCACTGCAACAGCACAACTCACTTCTGCTCCCGAAGCTCAAGCATCTTCCTGCACCACTGCAACAGCACAACTAACTTCTGCTCCCGAAGCGCAAGCCTCTTTCTGCACCACTGCAGCAGGACAACTAACTTCTGCTCCCAAAGCGCGAGCCTCTTCCTGCACCACTGCAACAGCACAACTAACTTCTGCTCCCGAACTCAAGCATCTTCCTGCACCACTGCAACAGCACAACTAACTTCTGCTCCCGAAGCGCAAGCCTCTTTCTGCACCACTGCAGCAGGACAACTAACTTCTGCTCCCAAAGCGCGAGCCTCTTCCTGCACCACTGCAACAGCACAACTCACTTCTGCTCCCGAAGCTCAAGCATCTTCCTGCACCACTGCAACAGCACAACTCACTTCTGCTCCCGAAGCTCAAGCATCTTCCTGCACCACTGCAACAGCACAACTAACTTCTGCTCCCGAAGCGCAAGCCTCTTTCTGCACCACTGCAGCAGGACAACTTACTTCTGCTCCCAAAGCGCGAGCCTCTTCCTGCACCACTGCAACAGCACAACTAACTTCTGCTCCCGAAGCTCAAGCATCTTTCTGCACCACTGCAGCAGCACAACTCACTTCTGCTCCCGAAGCTCAAGCATCTTCCTGCACCACTGCAACAGCACACCTCACTTCTGCTCCCGAAGCTCAAGCATCTTCTTGCGCTACTGCAGCACGAAAAATGTCGCCAGTGCCATTCCAGCTCCTGACAGGTCGCCCCTAAATCACGCGAAAAGCCGCCCAGTTGTGCCATTGTGATTTGTACCGCAATGGTTCAGTTCAGCCCCGCTCCATTTCACGCCATCGCACAAGTAAATATTGCTGCAGCCTGCGCGCCATGAGGAAGGGTCTTCAGATCACATGTATAGTGGCGCCCACCCAGGGAAAGCAAACCAAGCGTGCGTCCTGAACCAACACTCAAACTCGCCAGATCGGTAGTATCGCGCCATTCGCTGGGTGGCGCTGCGTCACTTCTGCGTATGTTCCGGTCCTCTTCGTGCAGCGCTGGTCCGCAAAGGGCGGGTGTTTCTCGTGCATATATAACATAATATCAAATACATTTGTATTACTTTTGTTCATCAAAATGGGTAATTTGAAGTAAAAGATTAAAAAAAAAGTGAGTCTTGCTTTAGGGTAAGGATCACTGTACATCATACGCTAGGTGGCACTGCGTCCTTCTGCCCTTGTCACTGCTAGAGCGAGCCAGGGTGTTTCGCAAGCAAATTCAAATAGCATCCAATCCTTGTGTGTTGAGTGTAAACATGAGTATTTTCTAAATTCTAAGTATTTAACTAAAACAGAAATAATGGTCTCGCATAAGGACAACGCTCTATGCACACGGACATCAGTAACCTAAATAATGGACCTCGTTCCGACATTTGGCAGACGTGACCGTTTGGGTCAGTTCCGTTGTGCGAGCTGAGAAGTCGGACTCCGCGGAGTGCATAACCGAACGCGGAGATTGTGGTCCGATAGCGTGGTCACGTGGTACATTTTATTCCCGGACCTTCCTCTCCACCCAGAGGAGGATCACGATGGTTTCCAACATGGCGTCCAGGCCCCGCAATACGTTGAATATATATAAAGTAGTGAATAATATCTATAACAACTAAAATGAAATAATGAACACAAGTACCCGTTGATTTAATTTATGATACTGTTTAACTATCTTTATGATTTGTGCAGTTCAGCCAAAGTAAGATTAACGTGGACCGCGGATTTTGCGTTTGGTTTATCTTGATCCGCCCATGAGCTGAAAATATGAATGCGCATTCTCCAAATATCTGCGCCGATAACTTCAGTCGCATACCCAAACTCACCCTATATATCTGTCATGGGCTATATATATATCGCCAAGGCTCTGTGGTGTGTGGCGACCCCTATCGATTTGTGTGTGCACCAGGAACACAGTGCAGCATGGTGAGCGAGACTGCAGATTTATGGCACCACTGAGATCTGAAGCGCGGAGTGAGTCCTTGCAGGAAGTTGCCTATTGCTCATGGCGTTGAAATAGTCGGACCATGGTAACCATGTCGACATGTCCACAGAGGCAGGGGACACCAGGTCCATTAAAGGGGCTCACTTTAGGGTCTCCAGAGCTGACATACAAAATGGCTATCACAGATTTTTTTGAAGAAAGTAATTTTGTTATCGTTGTTGCATTTGCAATTGATGCATTTTAGCAAGCGATACATATTTTCTTTGCATGTTGCAAAAAAATGCTTCTTGCAACTCGGTATAAGAGCGAGACGACTAATTTATGATAATTACTAATCACACCCCTTTCTGAACGTGAAGGCCAAATGTTCGTGCTGGATAAAGATCTCATGTCGTTTATTCCATGAAGTATGAGGTAGGTTTCTGCCAGAGACATGGCTCCATCTCCACCTTGACCATTCCCGTTGTTCACATCAGCCTGGGAGTAGCGTTGTAGCTTAGGAAAGGGCCCTGGAGAAAGGCAAGGAGCAGGAGTCGACTCCGATCGACTTATATCAAGGAATCGAACCCAGGAGAAACAACGTCAGTTTCTTGGTAAGCATGTAGCGTGGAACAGAGATCCAAGATATATATTCACGAAGAAAAGAAATGCATCATTTCTTATTCAAAACACCATTTTTATTATTAAAATATAACTTATCTGACAAGTGGTTTGTGTTGGTGGGTAGAGTGGTTAACTCGGGGATTGAGAGACTCAGTAGAGATGTGTTTGGGTGGAGGCGGGGAGAGGGGCAGAGGCGCTTGTATGTTCCTGCGTCTGTACGTGGCGGGTTATCCATCCACCAACAAGACTACTCGAGCATCCGTCAACAAGACTACTCGAGCATCCATCAACAAGACTACTCCAGCATCCATCAACTAGACTAATCAAAGTCATTTTCAGCACTTGGCTGTTCGTATAGAAATCATCGTTAGTACGCCAGTACGAGGGATGTTCGAAAACAACAACAAAAAACGATTAGGAAACAACGAAAAAACGATTAGGAAAGCGCCGCATCATTGAAAACTTATCCGGCCAAAGTAGCATTGCTTGTTATATTCACTAAAAAGAGCTTAATCCGCCTATTTCCGGGCCCGTCGGTACGCCCTGATTCCATCGCTCTGGTTCCACCGCCCTCGCAGCGGCACAATTGCCCGGATAAGGAATATGACGTCACTGTGTTTGTGATGCATCAACGGCAGGGCATCCAGATATCGCTGTCGCCAGCGATCCTTGCAATATGAATCCACGCACAACAACCAGGACACGCAAAACAGACGAAATACAAACGAGATAACGGTTGAGATAAATCTAAAGGCGTTGACTCAAGCTGGGGGAGCCGCGCGGGTCTACAATATGTCATTTCCCTCGGCAACGGTCAAACGACTCAAACCATCCAGGTTTTTCACCAGGGACTACTTTGTTGGGCCTCCACGCCAGAAAGCGGGGGCAGCGTCAAAGCGATCTGTATGTGATAAGCTCATGCGGGCGGAGCGATCGATACCTGAGTTAGTGTCAACAATGACCCTTTATGAGGCTCAGGCGGCCACCTCCCGGCCACCTCATACAAAACACCCGAGTGACTTATCCCACCATGGCGCTGCTTTATATTATATTACAGTGCAGCTGCAGTTCTTTCCTCAATTGATTTCCGACGGTTTATGTTTTCAGGTTCTAATCGATCACTAATTCAGGCCCTGATCCATCTTAAGTTACTCAAGACACGGAAGATATCAATACGGATAACATAAAATGACGGAGGTAAAACTGCATCTTTGATAGTAGAATTCACGACATCGATTATTATTGTAAACGCCTGAGTAATAGATGAGCTATGCTGGCGCACAATAGTTCGCACAGACATTGAAGAACTGCCATGGAATAGAATGAAGCGAGCTAATCTTTATCTAAGATATTTATTGGATGCTAGTCCAATATTTCGATGCGGGGGATCGAAGGGCCACTCTGTGACATTCTGTTCCGTGGTGTCAGTCTGTTCTTCAGCAAAGGGGGGGGGGGGGTGCACCGCTCAAAAAAGGACTATAACTTGCATTGAAAACATAACAGACGAAGCACAGAGAATGGGAGGAGCAGGGACCGTACCCCAAGCCCGGCCCCCTATAGCCCGCGTCCATCCCACCGGGACCGTGGATTCGTCAGTGTCAAGATTGAGAAGAAGAAATACCATCGCTGCTTTATAGTAAGTATTCTGAAGCTTGATGAGTTTCAAGCGGTGAGATGCTACCGACAGCACCCATTAGACTCCGAGAAAGATGTCCCTTGTGTATAACAAAACTGGCAGAGAGAAAAAAACAACATGGGACCACTACTTACCGAAAAGGGCATGTCGATCGATAATCAGTCGCGGTAATGCTTTCCTCTAGAGCGGCGCCGATGTCAAAACAAATAACATTGGTGGGAGTGTTAAATAAAAAGAAAATGATTGACTCATGAATAGTTCACATTCCTGCCTGTAGAGAGAAAAATCAAACGATGGAGTGCAGGGTGAAAAATAGTGTATGCAGAATGGAGTACAGAGCTAAATGTCAGAAGCTGGAGCTAGGCAAGATGGCCGAAACGACCGTTAGGGGGCGCCAGTGACCCGGTTTGGAGGTAAGAAACTCGTCGCCAAGGAGCAACGTGAGGCAGACTGACCGAAAGGACATCACGTAGCAAATGGAGTGATCCAGGGAAGGGTTGGTTGGCTGGTTGTTTATTCGGGACGCTTTAGCCACTTCTGGTCATATTGCGTCAATGGGAGAAAGAAGGGAGAGTGGAGCCATGTTCCCGGGGTAACCCTCTACGCTTTGCGACATGGGATCTTTATCCTATGATCACACAGAGACGGCCACAGCGGGGCTCGAACCACCGATCCACGTGCCGTGGCCAGAGCAATGCGAGCGATCTAACCCACTGGGCTACCGAGGCGGTCCCTTCAGGGGAGGGAGATGGGGGGCGTTGGAGGGCGGTGGGTGAGTTGGTGGGGGTATGGGATAAGGACGCCTGCAGGAGGGGTGGGGGTGGGGGGTCCAACTGGCGGGTTTTTCACTGTGGCGACAAGGAACAAACGTTATATTTCACATTATCAGGGGTGGAGGTGGAGCGGGGGCGGCGAGGTAGGGTTGTCTACCTGTCTCTACCTGTGTAATCACATTAATTAGATGGCCTTAGTTTCCTGACGTGAAAACACTAAACCAATATAATCCGTACATACATTGTATTTAGTCACTTAATGAGAGTTAGTGCTCCTTTATACCACAGCAGCACTATGGCATCAGATACTTTATCGACAATGCCAAAGGAAATGTCAACTTAAAATTGCATTCGAGGAATGCACAACGCGTTCGTAAGTCCATATGTTCGTCTGTTTCCTTTCAAATCGCTATCGCTTCGTAGTTAGACAAATTATCATGTTCAAATCCTTCATTGATGCTTACATTTTGCATGGAACATACTAATTAAATGTTAAATGCCTACGAGGTGAAGGGCTCATGTAATACAGTAATGTCTTTTTCAAAATCTTTTTTTGGGGTGAAGAGAGGGGGGGGGCACATTCGTCATTTCCATAAACCTCCAAGCTCAAAATGGCGGGGGGGGGGGCGGTCCAGACCCCTCCCCCTAGATAGAGTCCGCCAGTTATCAAATACTCATGCATATCTGTGCCATTTCTCTTGCACGTTTCCGCAACAAATTTCCGCACATGTCGTTCCAACAGCTTTGCGAGATTAAAATCTTTCCAAATTATATTTCACGCAAATAGTGATTAAATCATAACGTATCTTCTTGTACTTCGCAATTATTAAGTCATAACGTCACGCAATGCATGCATGGTTGCATGGTTGGTTTACACTCGCACCGTGCACGTGTTCACCCACTCACTGGGCGTTGGTCCCTTATGACGTCATCTATGACGTCATCTTCGACATCGACCCATCCCGACTCTGACCGATTGGATTCTCCTGAAACGTGATGCCTCCTAATGAAATGCGGTGACGTTTTCATCTGAGTTTCTTTTGGCTCGGTTCGCCACTGTTTTCACGGAATAACGACCGTACAAGTTACTAGAAGAGTTATCAGTTTCTTTATGGACAAGTTCCCAGTTTCTTTATGGACAAGTTCCCGGTTTCTTTATGGACAAATTCCCAGTCATGTAGAACCAGGTGTTACCACAAACATGACCACAGCGGGGATCGAACCGGCCACCGACCCATGTGCCGTTAGGCTCTCAGGTGGTGAGAGCGCTCAATGCGACCGCTCTAACCCACTGAGCTATCAGGGAGGCCCTTAGTTTTTGCATTAAAGGAATGACCAGCGAAAGGCTCGAAATGGCATTTTCATTAGCAGATAAGTTAGAGGAGTGTCATTGTTATAAAGGTACGCGCCAGAATGAAACCAAATGTGCCATGCCAAGAAATAGCAGGGGAGGAGAGGAGGGGGGGGGGGGGGTCCACAATGTGCTAACATTTGCAATCAGACGGATCCCCAGGCACAATAGCCGGGGGCTGTCGGACCCCCCCCCCCCCCAGGAAACCCCATCTTCTCGTTCCGTGAGAGGTCTTCCTTGTTTGGACTATTTATATCGTTTCTTTCACAAGTTATCATTTACACCGCGAGGCTTAATATTACCTTACATATATACCGGCCTTTGACAGTGCCTCGTGTTTCTAAGTATCTTTGGTTGGGTGCAGGAAGGCTGGGTGTCGTGTGTGAGGGGTGGGTGGGGGGGGGGGGCAATAGGCGTGTCCCACGGGCGTGTCCCGTGGGCGACCAGTACAATGGCGCAGTGTCCTGACCCTAGCTGGCCACCCTACGTCAGGCCGTCAGTGGGCAGGCTGAAGCTTTCAAGTAGACCATATTGTTCCAACTCAATCGGAAATGTGAGTGAGACATATATATATGTCCTGGTCGTACTTCGGGGTACGTGAATAAACTTTTTACCAACGTTGAGTGGAGGAAAAAATGACGATATAGCAACGAATTTTTATGCGGCTATATGAGGCCAACGCCATGTCGCAGAGCGGTAGCATCTATCAACTGGATAGCATACTTTTTCAGAAGTATTTTATTATGGTCTAGATTGTATAATTGTAACTTGGCAGGTGGGTAACTTGGTCAGCATCCCCGCCTTCACAATACTCGACTGTCGCGGTTTTCTGGTGACTGCCAGCCAGGCCCACATACCCATCTCACCATGGCGAGGACCGCACCTCTCTCAATCAGATAGCACTGAAGTAAAGACCACATCGGTCTCCGCCTACACTTGAGAGGACCACATTTCGAGTCTCTCGAGTCATATTTGTATAAGTTTCGTTTGAAATTGCTCATCGACGGCAAAGCAAATAACGGTGGTGGCCAAGATCAACATTGATCTGGCTCTTCGTCGGTCACCGGCCATGTTACCGCCTCTGTAACTACATAGGCGAGGGTGGTTCCCGGTCAGTGATACGACTGATGGTGGAGGGTGGGGTTATTAGAGGGACAATTGACTCGACACATAACGGGGTGGGCCTACGGTAGGCAGGTACGTCCATCCGTCTGTCTCACTCTCATTTTGATGCTCCGACCTCGTCATTTTCACCCAGTATAAAGCGAGTCAAGAGATGGACGCCTAGTTAGGTCCAACACGCCAAAGTATATGTTTTACCTGGCTAACAGTTAAATGTGAACATTAAGGCGTCATGTGCACACATTTCAATTACGCATGAGGAGAACTTATAAACGGCAATTTATTTTCCCCTGTGACACACATAAAACTTGGTTGGGAGCACCCAGAGAAAGGTTGCCTGGAAGATGGAAACCATACAGCTGTATCGCCAGCGTTAAGGGCTTGCAAGCATTGTGCAGACTACTTGGTAGAAGATGCGTACCACTTTCTATTGATGTGCTACACAAAAAACGAAACCCTCGCTACGCGATAGTAGGTATAGTATATTTTGTTAGCCATGTCTTCATCGGATAGCCAGAAAGAGAACCTATACTGGCTGTATTTATATATATATATATATATAGTCTTCAATGCATGCGAAAAAACCTTCTTGCAGCTGTAATGTTAATTTGTGCATGTGTGACGTGCATGAAAAATATGAATTGTCCTCCTTTGAACTTGTATACATGTTGGTTGAACTGTCCTGGTACTACATGCGTGGGATGGGTTTTCACGCTTCTTTTTGTACCGTGGGCGTTGCGTCTACATGAAATAACTGTCATGCATTCACAATATGGACAGACTAAAATCGTCTAAGAAGGCGTCAGACCCGTGTATACGGACAAGGGGGTTTGATATCATTGGTTTGGCATTAGAAGCGGTCAAACTGTTCCTCTCCTCTTCAGATTGTTTTATCACACTCGGGACAAGTCAATCAATTTGTATTTATCGGTTTGGCCGTTCACTGCGGTTATGCGCGTTTCACACTTTTAATGAACGGTTTACCACCCTTTGTAAGTTCGCGCATTTTTTAAAGTTTTGCTCAAATTTACGGTGTCGGGATTGTCAACCAACCAGCGTCGAGCATTGCAGCATCGAGCATCAGCGTCGATATGGTCACGTGTTATTATCTAGCCAATAGCTGCAAGGGCAATGTGATTCTTTCCAAATAGAAAGGGTCATTAAAAAAACATCGACCGTAGCCCTTAACATCCCCGTGCTTGAGGGGGGGGGGGATTGTTTTACTCCCACCCACCCGCTAGTATCTATCCCTACCGCCCGTTTGTAAGTCGGTTGGTACGCGGTTTTGACCGTGTCAACTGTTGACCAATTGATGCTTTAACAATTTGTATGACTATAATGACAAGGAATAATCGTATCGTATAAACCCAGCATTACCGGGACAGGAATCAACCAATGATACGGTCTCTTTTTCACCAACAAAATCCGCTCGGTCGGGGCGTTTTACGGCAACAATCCGCTCGGAAGGGGTACCGCTTAACCGCCCTATGTCGCAGTTCCATGCAGACACCCGCTCGGTTTATTGTCTTCCCCGGCAAAAGCCGCTCTATGTTTCCGACTCCCGTCGCAAGTTTTCGACACCCCCCCCCCTCCCCCCCGCGAGGATGGGGCAGGGAGGGGATGGGCACCCCCATCATGGTCCATTTGCCCCCACCCACCGCCCCTACAACAAACAGAAGAAACAAAACTATGTACATATATCAACCTAAGATCAATTGTGCAGCCGCCATTTTCCAGTCTGATCATAGCATATACGTTATAATATTATTTGGTTCGTCTCGATCTTACGACATATCTTCATCCGATCTTAGTGGGGGGGGGGGGGGTATTTAGGAAGTGAGGTTTTTCACAACAAAGGGGGTCACTGAATTTTGCACAAACCAATGGAAGCCAGAAGTCATTGCCTGTCTGGCCACGATGTCACACGAGCAGTCATACTGTCCTAATTAAGATTCTACGCACTTTAATACTTGATGTTTTATGATGTTTTCATTTCAAGTCAAGGCTTGTTGTTCAGAATAGTTTTAACGGCTTGCAATTATTCTTGCCCGTCTGCATGAAGCTATTTTGACAAGTCGATAGGGTGGGTCCTTCATGCGTAATGCTGCAGTCAACCTCCATACAAACAGACCGCCTTCTCCTTGATACATCAGTGGTAATGAAAACTAAGTACTAGATGGAAGGGGTGTGTATGTCTACCGCTGTACACAGTCACATAAATCACGCAGATCTACAGATTCAAGCTTCAGTTTTTGGACACACGCCAATGACACACACGCCAATGACACACCTAGGTCCCACCCAGGTATCTATGTCTAAACAGAATAGACTCCGGCCCACTGCAGTGGGACCATAGTACATCAATAGTATGCCAGTTCACACGCAGATACTGCACCTGTTATCATCGGAAAGGTTCTTAATTCTTGGTCAAATGAATCTCAAATGACTGTTTCGTCATTACGTTAATCAGTATTTGTTCATTTTGTTTTGTTCTACTTTGTTGGAATACCCTATATTCGTCCCATCATCAAGTGAAATGCCGCGCATGTGGCTAAGTAAGAAATAGGCGTTTTCTGGGCGTGGCCATGTGTGAAAACGCGTGTCTACCGCGAATAGAAAAAGACGAAGCTGTTAAAGTGACTATATTAGTAATACAAACAGAAACAAATATTCAAAAAAACAAAAACAAAATGGGGTTGCAACCAATCTTTGATCGTAAAGTCAGTGCATTGACGTAGCCCACCCAATAACAACTCCGGATACTCTGCATACCAGTCTCCTTGTCCAAATATGTGCTTCGTCGTGTTGGAACGCGATCAGATATGACGCAACCAACATCCCAAAAGAGACAGCCGCATTGGGAAAGCAGAATTGTATTTTTCTGGCGATCGCCGTACGGCCTCGCTTGGTGTAATAATTAGAATAGGAATTCCTTCAATTCAAAGGAGAATTCCTATAAAATGATCTAATTAAAATATGGTATTCTATATTAACTAGCCACCACAAAAGACAACAATGCGATACAAATCACTGCAGAATCAGGAAAGTAATGAAAACAGTAACGGGACAACGCCAAAAAGCGATAATTTAATAAGAGATCAATAGTACATACCTTAAATACCAACCAGTTGCAAACGAATGTGACGATACTGAAGTCCAGGAGAGTAAACTTAACCATCTTCCCCTGCTATCATGTTCCAATAACTCACCCAGTCTTTGCTTCTCCCACACGCGTATCATGTTCATTCTCATGTATGCCACTTAAGAGTTGCAACTTAATATCTTTATTGTGATAATAAAATTTAAATATTCTCGCAGCTTTCAATCCTAATCTCTCACTAAGCTGAAGCCTTATTAGCGAAGTAACGTAACATAGGATTCATATCAAGAGTGACTGTTAAAGTAACTCCACTCAACAACCAGTACTAGGTATAAATATATATAAATATATAGAATTGCTGTATATAGATCTTAGCCGATATCAGTCCACTGCGGAAGGAAGTAATCCTCTTTATTAAAGAGCCGGGCGAGGAATGAGTTCTCCCTCGGAAAGTGCCGGAAGTAGGTGGCGTTGCCGTCGGCCAGCCAGGCGCCCCACCAGCCGAAGGTCCCCACCGTCTGAACGGTGTGGTTACAGAGCGAGAGTATGGCGAGATCCAGGGCGGGATCGGCGTGGCTGGTCCGGACCACTGGGAAGTTCATCCCCTGCATGGCCCGCTTGAGCCACTTGTCCAACTCTGCCAGCGGTTCCGATACCATTATGAAGAGGCGTTTTTGATTTACGGCCAGCGCCGATGTAAATTGGTGGATGGCTCGGCGGAAGTATGGTATCGAAGCCACTGAGTAGCCAATACCCGCTAAATCCACCATATTGCCTCGGCGAATGTGTATCCCTATGGTAACAACGTCACGTGTTTTTGTATGGCTACCATGTTCTTCTTTTATTTGTCCCAGGACGTATTCGCGCGCCTGTTTAGCTAGATTCGCGCTGAACGTAAATTCTTTTCTAATTACGTCTTTGACGTGATCAAAATATTTCCATGACTGCAGAAATCCTTCCATCTTTAAATTAACGTTACGGGGCAAGTCATTCACCCTTACGTCAAACGCGCAGCTTTTATTTTCCCGCCTTTTCATCGTCGTCGGCCCGTCCTGTACGTTGATGACGTCACTGGACGGCGCGGAGAGCTGGAAGGCGTGACGTAACGGACTTTGGCGGGGCCAGACTGGTGTCGCGTTCAGGCGTTGCGCAATTCCCAAAATGGAGGCGTATATAAACATTTGATTTCCCAGCCCTGGGCTGCCTCGTATGGGGGAGGCTTCTATCCAAGCACAGCCTGGGGGCACCTCACTCTGCCTCTGTCCTCCACCGAAACAAGACCAACCATCAGCACCATAAGCGTCAGCCTTCTCCATCCAGGGCCTGGCCAGGCCAGATTGGTCTCTCAGAACACTGTGGCCGTCCGGTCTATCACGAGTCAGTGTTAGTGGTGCGTCAAGAGGTGGGTAGCCCGGTACCGGCTGTGAGTCCCCCACATAGCTATCCCCTGCCAGGTACAGCACTGTAGTAACCAGCACCATGACGCCGATAAACACACGAATCCTCTTTCGCCAACACATCTTCGCCTGCAATAAACATGATAAATCGATATTAATTATAACCCTGCACGACGGTCCGAAAATCGTTACCTACAGATACCGGGAAGTGAATGACTGGAAATAACAGGCCAGGAACGATGTTAAATTAGGCCATCGTTGGACATATATGTATAAACATTGGAAGCGTTTGCTAGCATTCTGCGATTAAGAAAGTTGTGAATTTACTCTTTGAGCATAAGACATATACATGCATATCTTCTATAATAGCAAAGTCGATCTAATTATCTGTGCAATGTGTGTATTAAACTTCGGTCTACCTTGTCACTGGGTACACAATTGCAACTTTTTAATATAAACATGAATCAATTACGCCCAAAAAGTGGCCAGTGAACATTCGATTGATATGTCGAAATCTCAACACAGAAAGTAGTCCACGGTGTTATTTACAGTGGATTTGTATTTGTTTGCTAGAAACTTACCAGCATAGCCGTGATGGTCATTCCTCAGCATGGGACGGTATAGTGGTCTCCGACCTATAAATCGCTTACAGACGTAATATTATTTCCCGCTCATTTGGCTGCGAGCTTACTCCCATTTATTAAATGGATACCTCCATCGGACGCGCCCCGCACGCAATAAGAGACATGAGTAGACTGGGCCACACTGGGCCCTGTTGTGACAGCATCACGTGGTGAGAGATAGGCGGACGGGGTGGGGGTGGGGGGAGGGGGGTGGAGGTTGTGCGATGTGACAGAGCCACGACGTCACACCCCAACGCCCGCTCTATATTCTGGCTGTTTTTTTGTTTGTTTCCAAGTTCGATAGAGGCTGACGTTATTACGAAAGCGTCGATGCGTGGTAAGAGGTAGCGAGCGCGGGTATAATTTAAGTGCTTCGGAATCGGTTTATTTTTTATTTTTATGCTTTTGCCTTTAGGGCCTCTTTCACCTAAATATACTGTGACTAACCAATGTTACATGAGAGAGTGGGCGAGGGAAGGGAGTGGCCGAGGGAAGGCAGGTTTTAAATACCCCTATTGGACTTGCGACCCGATCGACTTGAAGATACAACTTAAGAGTGATTGGATTGTGTTGTTTGGCAATATGGTATACTGCGACACCATCCTCTCACCTGGGTAAAGAAGAAGCAGACGAACAAAGACTTATTTTGGCAACTATTAATCGTGGGTTAGTACTGCATGATCATTGGAGGAGGGACTGTACGACCTTGGATTCATACCCCAGTCTTTTATTAGATGCCTTTTTTGTAATAATATAAATGTTCTTTCTATCTACTTGTCTTTTTTGTCTGACAATAGCTGAGTTCCTATTACTGACGTCGCATGAGGCGGCAATCGTGTACAAAGTATTTCCTACTCAGCTGCCTGTGATAGGTACGTATGTATATAAAAGTTTACCAATATTTCCTATTCAGCTAATATTGATCATTATATATATGCTTAATAAAACCGATATCAGTGCGATAAGAAATTCATCCTCTTTATTGACGTCACAGCGACTTGTCTGTGGCTACACATGTATCGAGACCCAACAATCGATAGTTTAAGAACACACTATATGATCTACGACAAACATGCAGCCAAGGATATATGGAGTGTGAGGATACATACATTATAAGCTGTTTGTTCCGTCGAAGAAATGTTTGCATAAAAAAGCAAATCTGGTTGACCCATGGACAGAACTGAACGCTATCTCTCGTTTCTTGTCTGGTGTGGAGTGGGTGACAGGGGCAGTCCATGTTGGTTATGCCCATCGTCGCCCTAACAATATGACATTGGCATGGTACTGGTTCCACTTAGGAAGGGATGGAATGTCATTGCACAGTCGTCGGTAAACCATGGCACCAGATCTGCCGAACGCCACACCGATCTGGCAACAGACCTGCCGATCGGCACACCGATCTAGCAACAGACCTGCCGATCGTCACACCGATCTGAGACCAGACCTGCCGATTGGCACACCGATCTGACACCAGACCTGCCGATCGTCACACCGATCTGACACCAGACCTGCCGATCGGCACACCGATATGGCACCAGACCTGCCGATCGTCACACCGATCTAGCACCAGACCTTCCGATCGGCACGCCGATATGGCACCAGACCTGCCGATCGCCACACCGATCTGACACCAGACCTGCCGACCGCCACACCGATCTGACATCAGACCTGCCGATCGGCACACCGATATGGCACCAGACCTGCCGATCGGCACTCCGATCTGGCACCAGAGCTGCCATTCGGCACACCGATCTGGCACTAGACCTGCCGATCGGCACCCCGATCTGGCACCAGACCCGCCGAACGGCACACCGGTCTGGTACCCGACCTGCCGATCGGCACACCGATCTGGCACCAGACCTGCCGATCGGCACACCGATATGACACCAGACCTGCCGATCGGCACACCGATCTGGCTAGACCACCTGGCCGTTCTCCTTTTGTGCATATTCATAATCCCCTCTTAAGTTATGCACGAAAAGTGCATTTTCGTCTTAGCCTCACCAGCTCGTTGTGGTGGTGTTCATGATTAAGAAATCTTCTTCCATATAATTTTAGCACTTCCTTATTCAGAAAACCCGGTTCTTGGGTCACTACTTTAGGTGTCTAGTCTTTGAGCAATGTTATAATAACAAAACTCATACTATATGTATTAATATAAATAAAATTCAAGTATAATTTCTTTTACCCATGACGCGCGGCATTGTATCATCACTGCACGGTGTTTCCTGCCTATAGCCTGTCGTACAATGGACGCTGTCGCCAGGCCAGCATGTCCCTATTTATAGGTATGTTCAGACCAGACCGATCGGTCTCAAGCCTTATATGTCAGTTTCCATTCAAGTCACCACTAATGACTAACCTTGAAGACGTCACGCGTGTCGGCCGCCGAACTATATGGAGACGCTGTCATGCAGGGCAGCCGTTGGTTCTGTGCAGCATTCAGTATAAGCACGAAGCCGGTTCATCTTCCATATCAAAACGCCCGAAATAGAGTGTTGTATTAAATGGTAGGTGTGAGTCTTACGTGAGCTATAAAGTACTTAAATGTGGTATATATATATGTAATCAGTCATGATTGATGGCACTAGTTTCCATAGCGAAGTCATCAGTCCTAGGCGACATTGCGTCAGGCCCAAGAGCGAGGTCATCAGTCCTAGACGACATTGCGTCAGGGCCAAGAGTGAAGTCCTCAGTCGTTGACGACATTGCGTCAGGGCCAATAGTGAAGTCCTCAGTCGTTGACGACATTGCGTTAGGGCCAAGAGTGAAGTCCTCAGTCGTTGACGACATTGCGTCAGGCCCAAGAGCGAGGTCATCAGTCCTAGACGACATTGCGTCAGGGCCAAGAGTGAAGTCCTCAGTCGTTGACGACATTGCGTCAGGGCCAATAGTGAAGTCCTCAGTCGTTGACGACATTGCGTTAGGGCCAAGAGTGAAGTCCTCAGTCCTAGACGACATTCCCTCAGGGCTAAGAGTGAAGTCCGCAGTCCTAGACGACATTGCGTCAGGGCCAATAGTGAAGTACTCAGTCGTTAACGACATTGCGTCAGGGCCAAGAGTGAAGTCCTCTGCCCTAGACGACATTGCGTCAGGGCCAAGAGCGAGGTCATCAGTCCTAGACGACACGCAGGGCCAATAGTGAAGTCCTCAGTCCTCGACTGCATTGCGTCAGGGCCAATAGTGAAGTCCTCAGTCCTCGACAACATTGCGTCAGGGCCAAGAGTGAAGTCCGCAGTCCTAGACGGCATTGCGTCAGGGCCAATAGTCAAGTCCTCAGTCCTCGACGACATTCCATCAGGGCCAATAGTGAAGTCCTCAGTCCTCGACGACATTGCGTCAGGGCCAATAGTGAAGTCCTCAGTCCTCGACGACATTCCCTCAGGGCCAATAGTGAAGTCCTCAGTCCTCGACGACATTGCGTCAGGGCCAAGAGTGAAGTCCGCAGTCCTAGACGGCATTGCGTCAGGGCCAATAGTGAAGTCCTCAGTCCCCGACGACATTGCGTCAGGGCCAAGAGTGAAGTCCGCAGTCCTCGACGACATTGCGTCAGGGCCAAGAGTGAAGTCCGCAGTCCTAGACGACATTGCGTCAGGGCCAATAGTGAAGTCCTCAGTCCTCGACGACATTGCGTCAGGGCCAAGAGTGAAGCCCGCAGTGCTCGACGGCATTGCGTCAGGGCCAATAGTGAAGTCCTCAGTCCTCGACGACATTGCGTCAGGGCCAAGGGTGAAGTCCGCAGTCCTAGACGACATTGCGTCAGGGCCAAGAGTGAAGTCCTCAGTCCTCGACGACATTGCGTCAGGGCCAAGAGTGAAGTCCGCAGTCCTAGACGGCATTGCGTCAGGGCCAAAAGTAAAGTCCTCAGTCCTCGACGACATTGCGTCAGGGCCAAGAGTGAAGTCCGCAGTCCAAGACGACATTGCGTCAGGGCCAAGAGTGAAGTCCGCAGTCCTCGACGACATTGCGTCAGGGCCAAGAGTGAAATCCGCAGTCCTAGACGGCACTCAGGGCCAATAGTGAAGTCCTCAGTCCTCGACGGCATTGCGTCAGGGCCAATAGTGAAGTCCTCAGTCCTCGACAACATTGCGTCAGGGCCAATAGTAAAGTCCTCAGTCCTCGACGACATTCCCTCAGGGCCAATAGTGAAGTCCTCAGTCCTCGACGACATTGCGTCAGGGCCAATAGTGAAGTCCTCAGTCCTCGACGACATTCCCTCAGGGCCAATAGTGAAATCCTCAGTCCTCGACGACATTGCGTCAGGGCCAATAGTGAAGTCCTCAGTCCTCGACGACATTCCCTCAGGGCCAATAGTGAAGTCCTCAGTCCTCGACGACATTGCGTCAGGGCCAAGAGTGAATTCCGCAGTCCAAGACGGCATTGCGTCAGGGCCAATAGTGAAGTCCTCAGTCCTCGACGACATTGCGTCAGGGCCAAGAGTGAAGTCCGCAGTCCTCGACGACATTGCGTCAGAGCCAAGAGTGAAGTCCGCAGTCCTAGACGACATTGCGTCAGGGCCAATAGTGAAGTCCTCAGTCCTCGACGACATTGCGTCAGGGCCAAGAGTGAAGTCCGCAGTGCTCGACGGCATTGCGTCAGGGCCAATAGTGAAGTCCTCAGTCCTCGACGACATTGCGTCAGGGCCAATAGTGAAGTCCGCAGTCCTAGACGACATTGCGTCAGGGCCAATAGTGAAGTCCTCAGTCCTCGACGACATTGCGTCAGGGCCAAGAGTGAAGTCCGCAGTGCTCGACGGCATTGCGTCAGAGCCAATAGTGAAGTCCTCAGTCCGCGACGACATTGCGTCAGGGCCAAGAGTGAAGTCCGCATTCCTAGACGGCATTGCGTCAGGGCCAATAGTAAAGTCCTCAGTCCTCGACGACATTGCGTCAGGGCCAAGAGTGAAGTCCGCAGTCCTAGACGGCATTGCGTCAGGGCCAAGAGTGAAGTCCTCAGTCCTCGACGACATTGCGTCAGGGCCAATAGTGAAGTCCGCAGTCCTCGACGACATTGCGTCAGGGCCAAGAGTGAAATCCGCAGTCCTAGACGACATTGCTTCAGGGCCAATAGTGAAGTCCTCAGTCCTCGACGACATTGCGTCAGGGCCAAGAGTGAAGTCCGCAGTGCTCGACGGCATTGCGTCAGGGCCAATAGTGAAGTCCTCAGTCCTCGACGACATTGCGTCAGGGCCAAGAGTGAAGTCCTCAGTCCTAGACGACATTGCGTCAGGGCCAATAGTGAAGTCCGCAGTCCTAGACGACATTGCGTCAAGGCCAATAGTGAAGTCCGCAGTCCTAGACGACATTGCGTCAGGGCCAATAGTGAAGTCCGCAGTCCTCGACGACATTGCGTCAGGGCCAAGAGTGAAGTCCGCAGTGCTCGACGACATTGCGTCAGGGCCAATAGTGAAGTCCTCAGTCCTCGACGACATTCCCTCAGGGCCAATAGTGAAATCCTCAGTCCTCGACGACATTGCGTCAGGGCCAATAGTGAAGTCCTCAGTCCTCGACGAGATTCCCTCAGGGCCAATAGTGAAGTCCTCAGTCCTCGACGACATTGCGTCAGGGCCAAGAGTGAATTCCGCAGTCCAAGACGGCATTGCGTCAGGGCCAATAGTGAAGTCCTCAGTCCTCGACGACATTGCGTCAGGGCCAAGAGTGAAGTCCGCAGTCCTCGACGACATTGCGTCAGAGCCAAGAGTGAAGTCCGCAGTCCTAGACGACATTGCGTCAGGGCCAATAGTGAAGTCCTCAGTCCTCGACGACATTGCGTCAGGGCCAAGAGTGAAGTCCGCAGTGCTCGACGGCATTGCGTCAGGGCCAATAGTGAAGTCCTCAGTCCTCGACGACATTGCGTCAGGGCCAATAGTGAAGTCCGCAGTCCTAGACGACATTGCGTCAGGGCCAATAGTGAAGTCCTCAGTCCTCGACGACATTGCGTCAGGGCCAAGAGTGAAGTCCGCAGTGCTCGACGGCATTGCGTCAGAGCCAATAGTGAAGTCCTCAGTCCGCGACGACATTGCGTCAGGGCCAAGAGTGAAGTCCGCATTCCTAGACGGCATTGCGTCAGGGCCAATAGTAAAGTCCTCAGTCCTCGACGACATTGCGTCAGGGCCAAGAGTGAAGTCCGCAGTCCTAGACGGCATTGCGTCAGGGCCAAGAGTGAAGTCCTCAGTCCTCGACGACATTGCGTCAGGGCCAATAGTGAAGTCCGCAGTCCTCGACGACATTGCGTCAGGGCCAAGAGTGAAGTCCGCAGTCCTAGACGACATTGCTTCAGGGCCAATAGTGAAGTCCTCAGTCCTCGACGACATTGCGTCAGGGCCAAGAGTGAAGTCCGCAGTGCTCGACGGCATTGCGTCAGGGCCAATAGTGAAGTCCTCAGTCCTCGACGACATTGCGTCAGGGCCAAGAGTGAAGTCCTCAGTCCTAGACGACATTGCGTCAGGGCCAATAGTGAAGTCCGCAGTCCTAGACGACATTGCGTCAAGGCCAATAGTGAAGTCCGCAGTCCTAGACGACATTGCGTCAGGGCCAATAGTGAAGTCCGCAGTCCTCGACGACATTGCGTCAGGGCCAAGAGTGAAGTCCGCAGTGCTCGACGACATTGCGTCAGGGCCAATAGTGAAGTCCTCAGTCCTCGACGACATTGCGTCAGGGCCAAGAGTGAAGTCCGCAGTCCTAGACGGCATTGCGGCAGGGCCAATAGTAAAGTCCTCAGTCCTCGACGACATTGCGTCAGGGCCAAGAGTAAAGTCCGCAGTCCTAGACGACATTGCGTCAGGGCCAAGAGTGAAGTCCTCAGCCCTCGACGACACTCAGGGCCAATAGTGAAGTCCTCAGTCCTCGACGACATTGCGTCAGGGCCAAGAGTGAGGTCATCAGTCCTAGACGACAGTCAGGGCCAATAGTGAAGTCCTCAGTCCTCGACGACATTGCGTCAGGGCCAAGAGTGAAGTCCGCAGTCCTAGACGGCATTGCGTCAGGGCCAATAGTGAAGTCCTCAGTCCTCGACGACATTGCGTCAGGGCCAATAGTGAAGTCCTCAGTCCTCGACGACATTGCGCCAGGGCAAATAGTGAAGTCCGCAGTCCTAGACGACATTGCGTCAGGGGCCAATAGTGAAGTCCGCAGTCCTAGACGACATTGCGTCAGGGCCAATAGTGAAGTCCGCAGTCCTCGACGACATTGCGTGAGGGCCAAGAGTGAAGTCCGCAGTGCTCGAGAGCATTGCGTCAGGGCCAATAGTGAAGTCCTCAGTCCTCGACGACATTGCGTCAGGGCCAAGAGTGAAGTCCGCAGTCCTAGACGACATTGCGTCAGGGCCAATAGTGAAGTCCGCAGTCCTCGACGACATTGCGTCAGGGCCAAGAGTGAAGTCCGCAGTGCTCGACGGCATTGCGTCAGGGCCAATAGTGAAGTCCTCAGTCCTCGACGACATTGCGTCAAGGCCAAGAGTGAAGTCCGCAGTCCTAGACGACATTGCGTCAGGGCCAATAGTGAAGTCCTCAGTCCTCGACGACATTGCGTCAGGGCCAAGAGTGAAGTCCGCAGTGCTCGACGGCATTGCGTCAGAGCCAATAGTGAAGTCCTCAGTCCGCGACGACATTGCGTCAGGGCCAAGAGTGAAGTCCGCAGTCCTAGACGGCATTGCGTCAGGGCCAAAAGTAAAGTCCGCAGTCCTAGACGACATTGCGTCAGGGCCAAGAGTGAAGTCCTCAGTCCTCGACGACATTGCGTCAGGACCAAGAGTGAAGTCCGCAGTCCTAGACGGCATTGCGTCAGGGCCAATAGTGAAGTCCCCAGTCCTCGACGACATTGCGTCAGGGCCAAGAGTGAAGTCCGCAGTCCTAGACGGCATTGCGTCAGGGCCAATAGTGAAGTCCTCAGTCCTCGACGACATTGCGTCAGGGCCAATAGTGAAGTCCGCAGTCCTCGACGACATTGCGTCAGGGCCAAGAGTGAAGTCCGCAGTCCTAGACGGCATTGCGTCAGGGCCAATAGTGAAGTCTTCAGTCCTCGACGACATTGCGTCAGGGCCAAGAGTGAAGTCCGCAGTCGTAGACGACATTGCGTCAGGGCCAAGAGTGAAGTCCTCAGTCCTCGACGACATTGCGTCAGGGCCAAGAGGGAAGTCCGCAGTCCTAGACGACATTGCGTCAGGGCCAAGAGTGAAGTCCTCAGTCCTCGACGACATTGCGTCAGGGCCAAGAGTGAAGTCCTCAGTCCTCGACGACATTGCGTCAGGGCCAAGAGTGAAGTCCGCAGTCCTAGACGACATTGCGTCAGGGCCAAGAGCGAGGTCATCCGTCCTAGACGACACTCAGGGCCAATAGTGAAGTCCTCAGTCCTACACGACATTGCGTCAGAGCCAATAGTGAAGTCCGCAGTCCTAGACGACATTGCGTCAGGGCCAATAGTGAAGTCCTCAGTCCTCGACGACATTGCGTCAGGGCCAAGAGTGAAGTCCGCAGTCCTAGACGACATTGCGTCCGGGCCAAGAGTGAAGTCCTCTGTCCTAGACGACACTCAGGGCCAAGAGTGAAATACTTAGTCCTCGACGACATTGCGTCAGGGCCAAGAGTGAAGTCCGCAGGCCTAGACGACATTGCGTCAGGGCCAATAGTGAAGTCCTCAGTCGTTGACGACATTGCGTCAGGGCCAATAGTGAAGTCCGCAGTCCTAGACGACATTGCGTCAGGGCCAAGAGTGAAGTCCGCAGTCCTAGACGACATTCCCTCAGGGCCAAGAGTGAAGTCTGCAGTTCTAGACGACATTGCGTCAGGGCCAATAGTGAAGTCCTCAGTCGTTGACGACATTGCGTCAGGGCCAATAGTGAAGTCCTCAGTCCTCGACAACATTGCGTCAGGGCCAATAGTGAAGTCCTCAGTCCTCGACGACATTCCCTCAGGGCCAATAGTGAAGTCCTCAGTCCTCGACGACATTGCGTCAGGGCCAATAGTGAAGTCCTCAGTCCTCGACGACATTCCCTCAGGGCCAATAGTGAAGTCCTCAGTCCTCGACGACATTGCGTCAGGGCCAAGAGTGAAGTCCGCAGTCCTAGACGGCATTGCGTCAGGGCCAATAGTGAAGTCCTCAGTCCTCGACGACATTGCGTCAGGGCCAAGAGTGAAGTCCGCAGTCCTCGACGACATTGCGTCAGGGCCAAGAGTGAAGTCCGCAGTGCTGGACGGCATTGCGTCAGGGCCAATAGTGAAGTCCTCAGTCCTCGACAACATTGCGTCAGGGCCAAGAGTGAAGTCCGCAGTCCCAGACGACATTGCGTCAGGGCCAATAGTGAAGTCCTCAGTCCTCGACGACATTGCGTCAGGGCCAAGAGTGAAGTCCGCAGTGCTCGACGGCATTGCGTCAGGGCCAATAGTGAAGTCCTCAGTCCTCGACGACATTGCGTCAGGGCCAAGAGTGAAGTCCGCAGTCCTAGACGGCACTCAGGGCCAATAGTGAAGTCCTCAGTCCTCGACGGCATTGCGTCAGGGCCAATAGTGAAGTCCTCAGTCCTCGACAACATTGCGTCAGGGCCAATAGTGAAGTCCTCAGTCCTCGACGACATTCCCTCAGGGCCAATAGTGAAGTCCTCAGTCCTCGACGACATTGCGTCAGGGCCAATAGTGAAGTCCTCAGTCCTCGACGACATTCCCTCAGGGCCAATAGTGAAGTCCTCAGTCCTCGAAGACATTGCGTCAGGGCCAAGAGTGAAGTCCGCAGTCCTAGACGGCATTGCGTCAGGGCCAATAGTGAAGTCCTCAGTCCTCGACGACATTGCGTCAGGGCCAAGAGTGAAGTCCGCAGTGCTCGACGGCATTGCGTCAGGGCCAAGAGTGAAGTCCTCAGTCCTCGACGACATTGCGTCAGGGCCAAGAGTGAAGTCCGCAGTCCTAGACGACATTGCGTCAGGGCCAATAGTGAAGTCCTCAGTCCTCAACGACATTGCGTCAGGGCCAAGAGTGAAGTCCGCAGTGCTCGACGGCATTGCGTCAGGGCCAATAGTAAAGTCCTCAGTCCTCGACGACATTGCGTCAGGGCCAAGAGTGAAGTCCGCAGTCCTAGACGGCATTGCGTCAGGGCCAAAAGTAAAGTCCTCAGTCCTCGACGACATTGCGTCAGGGCCAAGAGTGAAGTCCGCAGTCCAAGACGACATTGCGTCAGGGCCAAGAGTGAAGTCCGCAGTCCTCGACGACATTGCGTCAGGGCCAAGAGTGAAATCCGCAGTCCTAGACGGCACTCAGGGCCAATAGTGAAGTCCTCAGTCCTCGACGGCATTGCGTCAGGGCCAATAGTGAAGTCCTCAGTCCTCGACAACATTGCGTCAGGGCCAATAGTAAAGTCCTCAGTCCTCGACGACATTCCCTCAGGGCCAATAGTGAAGTCCTCAGTCCTCGACGACATTGCGTCAGGGCCAATAGTGAAGTCCTCAGTCCTCGACGACATTCCCTCAGGGCCAATAGTGAAATCCTCAGTCCTCGACGACATTGCGTCAGGGCCAATAGTGAAGTCCTCAGTCCTCGACGACATTCCCTCAGGGCCAATAGTGAAGTCCTCAGTCCTCGACGACATTGCGTCAGGGCCAAGAGTGAATTCCGCAGTCCAAGACGGCATTGCGTCAGGGCCAATAGTGAAGTCCTCAGTCCTCGACGACATTGCGTCAGGGCCAAGAGTGAAGTCCGCAGTCCTCGACGACATTGCGTCAGAGCCAAGAGTGAAGTCCGCAGTCCTAGACGACATTGCGTCAGGGCCAATAGTGAAGTCCTCAGTCCTCGACGACATTGCGTCAGGGCCAAGAGTGAAGTCCGCAGTGCTCGACGGCATTGCGTCAGGGCCAATAGTGAAGTCCTCAGTCCTCGACGACATTGCGTCAGGGCCAATAGTGAAGTCCGCAGTCCTAGACGACATTGCGTCAGGGCCAATAGTGAAGTCCTCAGTCCTCGACGACATTGCGTCAGGGCCAAGAGTGAAGTCCGCAGTGCTCGACGGCATTGCGTCAGAGCCAATAGTGAAGTCCTCAGTCCGCGACGACATTGCGTCAGGGCCAAGAGTGAAGTCCGCATTCCTAGACGGCATTGCGTCAGGGCCAATAGTAAAGTCCTCAGTCCTCGACGACATTGCGTCAGGGCCAAGAGTGAAGTCCGCAGTCCTAGACGGCATTGCGTCAGGGCCAAGAGTGAAGTCCTCAGTCCTCGACGACATTGCGTCAGGGCCAATAGTGAAGTCCGCAGTCCTCGACGACATTGCGTCAGGGCCAAGAGTGAAATCCGCAGTCCTAGACGACATTGCTTCAGGGCCAATAGTGAAGTCCTCAGTCCTCGACGACATTGCGTCAGGGCCAAGAGTGAAGTCCGCAGTGCTCGACGGCATTGCGTCAGGGCCAATAGTGAAGTCCTCAGTCCTCGACGACATTGCGTCAGGGCCAAGAGTGAAGTCCTCAGTCCTAGACGACATTGCGTCAGGGCCAATAGTGAAGTCCGCAGTCCTAGACGACATTGCGTCAGGGCCAATAGTGAAGTCCGCAGTCCTCGACGACATTGCGTCAGGGCCAAGAGTGAAGTCCGCAGTGCTCGACGACATTGCGTCAGGGCCAATAGTGAAGTCCTCAGTCCTCGACGACATTCCCTCAGGGCCAATAGTGAAATCCTCAGTCCTCGACGACATTGCGTCAGGGCCAATAGTGAAGTCCTCAGTCCTCGACGAGATTCCCTCAGGGCCAATAGTGAAGTCCTCAGTCCTCGACGACATTGCGTCAGGGCCAAGAGTGAATTCCGCAGTCCAAGACGGCATTGCGTCAGGGCCAATAGTGAAGTCCTCAGTCCTCGACGACATTGCGTCAGGGCCAAGAGTGAAGTCCGCAGTCCTCGACGACATTGCGTCAGAGCCAAGAGTGAAGTCCGCAGTCCTAGACGACATTGCGTCAGGGCCAATAGTGAAGTCCTCAGTCCTCGACGACATTGCGTCAGGGACAAGAGTGAAGTCCGCAGTGCTCGACGGCATTGCGTCAGGGCCAATAGTGAAGTCCTCAGTCCTCGACGACATTGCGTCAGGGCCAATAGTGAAGTCCGCAGTCCTAGACGACATTGCGTCAGGGCCAATAGTGAAGTCCTCAGTCCTCGACGACATTGCGTCAGGGCCAAGAGTGAAGTCCGCAGTGCTCGACGGCATTGCGTCAGAGCCAATAGTGAAGTCCTCAGTCCGCGACGACATTGCGTCAGGGCCAAGAGTGAAGTCCGCATTCCTAGACGGCATTGCGTCAGGGCCAATAGTAAAGTCCTCAGTCCTCAACGACATTGCGTCAGGGCCAAGAGTGAAGTCTGCAGTCCTAGACGGCATTGCGTCAGGGCCAAGAGTGAAGTCCTCAGTCCTCGACGACATTGCGTCAGGGCCAATAGTGAAGTCCGCAGTCCTCGACGACATTGCGTCAGGGCCAAGAGTGAAGTCCGCAGTCCTAGACGACATTGCTTCAGGGCCAATAGTGAAGTCCTCAGTCCTCGACGACATTGCGTCAGGGCCAAGAGTGAAGTCCGCAGTGCTCGACGGCATTGCGTCAGGGCCAATAGTGAAGTCCTCAGTCCTCGACGACATTGCGTCAGGGCCAAGAGTGAAGTCCTCAGTCCTAGACGACATTGCGTCAGGGCCAATAGTGAAGTCCGCAGTCCTAGACGACATTGCGTCAAGGCCAATAGTGAAGTCCGCAGTCCTAGACGACATTGCGTCAGGGCCAATAGTGAAGTCCGCAGTCCTCGACGACATTGCGTCAGGGCCAAGAGTGAAGTCCGCAGTGCTCGACGACATTGCGTCAGGGCCAATAGTGAAGTCCTCAGTCCTCGACGACATTGCGTCAGGGCCAAGAGTGAAGTCCGCAGTCCTAGACGGCATTGCGGCAGGGCCAATAGTAAAGTCCTCAGTCCTCGACGACATTGCGTCAGGGCCAAGAGTAAAGTCCGCAGTCCTAGACGACATTGCGTCAGGGCCAAGAGTGAAGTCCTCAGCCCTCGACGACACTCAGGGCCAATAGTGAAGTCCTCAGTCCTCGACGACATTGCGTCAGGGCCAAGAGTGAGGTCATCAGTCCTAGACGACAGTCAGGGCCAATAGTGAAGTCCTCAGTCCTCGACGACATTGCGTCAGGGCCAAGAGTGAAGTCCGCAGTCCTAGACGGCATTGCGTCAGGGCCAATAGTGAAGTCCTCAGTCCTCGACGACATTGCGTCAGGGCCAATAGTGAAGTCCTCAGTCCTCGACGACATTGCGCCAGGGCAAATAGTGAAGTCCGCAGTCCTAGACGACATTGCGTCAGGGGCCAATAGTGAAGTCCGCAGTCCTAGACGACATTGCGTCAGGGCCAATAGTGAAGTCCGCAGTCCTCGACGACATTGCGTGAGGGCCAAGAGTGAAGTCCGCAGTGCTCGAGAGCATTGCGTCAGGGCCAATAGTGAAGTCCTCAGTCCTCGACGACATTGCGTCAGGGCCAAGAGTGAAGTCCGCAGTCCTAGACGACATTGCGTCAGGGCCAATAGTGAAGTCCGCAGTCCTCGACGACATTGCGTCAGGGCCAAGAGTGAAGTCCGCAGTGCTCGACGGCATTGCGTCAGGGCCAATAGTGAAGTCCTCAGTCCTCGACGACATTGCGTCAAGGCCAAGAGTGAAGTCCGCAGTCCTAGACGACATTGCGTCAGGGCCAATAGTGAAGTCCTCAGTCCTCGACGACATTGCGTCAGGGCCAAGAGTGAAGTCCGCAGTGCTCGACGGCATTGCGTCAGAGCCAATAGTGAAGTCCTCAGTCCGCGACGACATTGCGTCAGGGCCAAGAGTGAAGTCCGCAGTCCTAGACGGCATTGCGTCAGGGCCAAAAGTAAAGTCCGCAGTCCTAGACGACATTGCGTCAGGGCCAAGAGTGAAGTCCTCAGTCCTCGACGACATTGCGTCAGGACCAAGAGTGAAGTCCGCAGTCCTAGACGGCATTGCGTCAGGGCCAATAGTGAAGTCCCCAGTCCTCGACGACATTGCGTCAGGGCCAAGAGTGAAGTCCGCAGTCCTAGACGGCATTGCGTCAGGGCCAATAGTGAAGTCCTCAGTCCTCGACGACATTGCGTCAGGGCCAATAGTGAAGTCCGCAGTCCTCGACGACATTGCGTCAGGGCCAAGAGTGAAGTCCGCAGTCCTAGACGGCATTGCGTCAGGGCCAATAGTGAAGTCTTCAGTCCTCGACGACATTGCGTCAGGGCCAAGAGTGAAGTCTTCAGTCCTCGACGACATTGCGTCAGGGCCAAGAGTGAAGTCCGCAGTCGTAGACGACATTGCGTCAGGGCCAAGAGTGAAGTCCTCAGTCCTCGACGACATTGCGTCAGGGCCAAGAGGGAAGTCCGCAGTCCTAGACGACATTGCGTCAGGGCCAAGAGTGAAGTCCTCAGTCCTCGACGACATTGCGTCAGGGCCAAGAGTGAAGTCCTCAGTCCTCGACGACATTGCGTCAGGGCCAAGAGTGAAGTCCGCAGTCCTAGACGACATTGCGTCAGGGCCAAGAGCGAGGTCATCCGTCCTAGACGACACTCAGGGCCAATAGTGAAGTCCTCAGTCCTACACGACATTGCGTCAGAGCCAATAGTGAAGTCCGCAGTCCTAGACGACATTGCGTCAGGGCCAATAGTGAAGTCCTCAGTCCTCGACGACATTGCGTCAGGGCCAAGAGTGAAGTCCGCAGTCCTAGACGACATTGCGTCCGGGCCAAGAGTGAAATCCTCTGTCCTAGACGACACTCAGGGCCAAGAGTGAAATACTTAGTCCTCGACGACATTGCGTCAGGGCCAAGAGTGAAGTCCGCAGGCCTAGACGACATTGCGTCAGGGCCAATAGTGAAGTCCTCAGTCGTTGACGACATTGCGTCAGGGCCAATAGTGAAGTCCGCAGTCCTAGACGACATTGCGTCAGGGCCAAGAGTGAAGTCCGCAGTCCTAGACGACATTCCCTCAGGGCCAAGAGTGAAGTCTGCAGTTCTAGACGACATTGCGTCAGGGCCAATAGTGAAGTCCTCAGTCGTTGACGACATTGCGTCAGGGCCAATAGTGAAGTCCTCAGTCCTCGACAACATTGCGTCAGGGCCAATAGTGAAGTCCTCAGTCCTCGACGACATTCCCTCAGGGCCAATAGTGAAGTCCTCAGTCCTCGACGACATTGCGTCAGGGCCAATAGTGAAGTCCTCAGTCCTCGACGACATTCCCTCAGGGCCAATAGTGAAGTCCTCAGTCCTCGACGACATTGCGTCAGGGCCAAGAGTGAAGTCCGCAGTCCTAGACGGCATTGCGTCAGGGCCAATAGTGAAGTCCTCAGTCCTCGACGACATTGCGTCAGGGCCAAGAGTGAAGTCCGCAGTCCTCGACGACATTGCGTCAGGGCCAAGAGTGAAGTCCGCAGTGCTGGACGGCATTGCGTCAGGGCCAATAGTGAAGTCCTCAGTCCTCGACGACATTGCGTCAGGGCCAAGAGTGAAGTCCGCAGTCCCAGACGACATTGCGTCAGGGCCAATAGTGAAGTCCTCAGTCCTCGACGACATTGCGTCAGGGCCAAGAGTGAAGTCCGCAGTGCTCGACGGCATTGCGTCAGGGCCAATAGTGAAGTCCTCAGTCCTCGACGACATTGCGTCAGGGCCAAGAGTGAAGTCCGCAGTCCTAGACGGCACTCAGGGCCAATAGTGAAGTCCTCAGTCCTCGACGGCATTGCGTCAGGGCCAATAGTGAAGTCCTCAGTCCTCGACAACATTGCGTCAGGGCCAATAGTGAAGTCCTCAGTCCTCGACGACATTCCCTCAGGGCCAATAGTGAAGTCCTCAGTCCTCGACGACATTGCGTCAGGGCCAATAGTGAAGTCCTCAGTCCTCGACGACATTCCCTCAGGGCCAATAGTGAAGTCCTCAGTCCTCGAAGACATTGCGTCAGGGCCAAGAGTGAAGTCCGCAGTCCTAGACGGCATTGCGTCAGGGCCAATAGTGAAGTCCTCAGTCCTCGACGACATTGCGTCAGGGCCAAGAGTGAAGTCCGCAGTGCTCGACGGCATTGCGTCAGGGCCAAGAGTGAAGTCCTCAGTCCTCGACGACATTGCGTCAGGGCCAAGAGTGAAGTCCGCAGTCCTAGACGACATTGCGTCAGGGCCAATAGTGAAGTCCTCAGTCCTCAACGACATTGCGTCAGGGCCAAGAGTGAAGTCCGCAGTGCTCGACGGCATTGCGTCAGGGCCAATAGTAAAGTCCTCAGTCCTCGACGACATTGCGTCAGGGCCAAGAGTGAAGTCCGCAGTCCTAGACGGCATTGCGTCAGGGCCAATAGTGAAGTCCTCAGTCCTCGACGACATTGCGTCAGGGCCAAGAGTGAAGTCCGCAGTCTTAGACGACATTGCGTCAGGGCCAAGAGTGAAGTCCTCAGTCCTCGACGACATTGCGTCAGGGCCAAGAGTGAAGTCCGCAGTCCTAGACGGCATTGCGTAAGGGCCAATAGTGAAGTCCTCAGTCCTCGACGACATTGCGTCAGGGCCAAGAGTGAAGTCCAAAGTCCTCGACCACATTGCGTCAGGGCCAAAAGTGAAGTCCGCAGTCCTAGACGACATTGCGTCAGGGCCAATAGTGAAGTCCTCAGTCCTCCACGACATTGCGTCAGGGCCAATAGTGAAGTCCGCAGTCCTAGACGACATTGCGTCAGGGCCAATAGTGAAGTCCTCAGTCCTCCACGACATTGCGTCAGGGCCAATAGTGAAGTCCGCAGTCCTAGACGACATTGCGTCAGGGCCAATAGTGAAATCCGCAGTCCTCGACGACATTGCGTCAGGGCCAAGAGTGAAGTCCGCAGTCCTAGACGACATTGCGTCAGGGCCAAGAGTGAAGTCCTCAGTCCTCGACGACATTGCGTCAGGGCCAAGAGTGAAGTCCGCAGTCCTAGACGGCATTGCGTCAGGGCCAATAGTGAAGTCCTCAGACCTCGACGACATTGCGTCAGGGCCAAGAGTGAAGTCCTCAGTCCTCGACGACATTGCGTCAGGGCCAAGAGTGAAGTCCGCAGTCCTAGACGACATTGCGTCAGGGCCATTAGTGAAGTCCTCCCTCCTCCACGACATTGCGTCAGGGCCAATAGTCAAGTCCACAGTCCTAGACGACATTGCGTCAGGGCCAATAGTGAAGTCCGCAGTCCTAGACGACATTGCGTCAGGGCCAATAGTGAAGTCCACAGTCCTCGACGACATTGCGTCAGGGCCAAGAGTGAAGTCCGCAGTGCTCGACGGCATTGCGTCAGAGCCAATAGTGAAGTCCTCAGTCCTCGACGACATTGCGTCAGGGCCAAAAGTGAAGTCCGCAGTCCTAGACGGCATTGCGGCAGGGCCAATAGTAAAGTCCTCAGTCCTCGACGACATTGCGTCAGGGCCAAGAATGAAGTCCGCAGTCCTAGACGACATTGCGTCAGGGCCAAGAGTGAAGTCCTCAGTCCTCGACGACACTCAGGGCCAATAGTGAAGTCCTCAGTCCTCGACGACATTGCGTCAGGGCCAAGAGCGAGGTCATCAGTCCTGGACGACACTCAGGGCCAATAGTGAAGACCTCAGTCCTCGACGACAATGCGTCAGGGCCAAGAGTGAAGTCCGCAGTCCTAGACGGCATTGCGTCAGGGCCAATAGTGAAGTCCTCAGTCCTCGACGACATTGCGTCAGGGCCAATAGTGAAGTCCTCAGTCCTCGACGACATTCCCTCAGGGCCAATAGTGAAGTTCGCAGTCCAAGACGCCATTGCGTCAGGGCCAATAGTGAAGTCCTCAGTCCTCGACGACATTGCGTCAGGGCCAATAGTGAAGTCCGCAGTCCTCGACGACATTGCGTCAGGGCCAGGCGTGAAGTCCGCAGTCCTAGACGGCATTGCGTCAGGGCCAATAGTGAAGTCCTCAGTCCTCGACGACATTGCGTCAGGGCCAAGAGTGAAGTCCGCAGTCGTAGACGACATTGCGTCAGGGCCAAGAGTGAAGTCCTCAGTCCTCGACGACATTGCGTCAGGGCCAAGAGTGAAGTCCGCAGTCCTAGACGACATTGCGTCAGGGCCAAGAGCGAGGTCATCAGTCCTAGACGACACTCAGGGCCAATAGTGAAGTCCTCAGTCCTACACGACATTGCGTCAGGGCCAATAGTGAAGTCCGCAGACCTAGACGACATTGCGTCAGGGCCAATAGTGAAGTCCTCAGTCCTCGACGACATTGCGTCAGGGCCAAGAGTGAAGTCCGCAGTCCTAGACGACATTGCGTCAGGGCCAAGAGAGAAGTCTACTGTCCTAGACGACACTCAGGGCCAAGAGTGAAATCCTCAGTCCTCGACGACATTGCGTCAGGGCCAAGAGTGAAGTCCGCAGTCCTAGACGACATTGCGTCAGGGCCAATAGTGAAGTCCTCAGTCGTTGACGACATTGCTCCAGAGCCAAGAGTGAAGTCCGCAGTCCTAGACAACATTGCGTCAGGGCCAAGAGTGAAGTCCGCAGTCCTAGACGACATTCCCTCAGGGCCAAGAGTGAAGTCCGCAGTTCTAGACGACATTGCGTCAGGGCCAATAGTGAAGTCCTCAGTCGTTGACGACATTGCGTCAGGGCCAAAAGTGAACTCCTCAGTCCTCGACAACATTGCGTCAGGGCCAATAGTGAAGTCCTCAGTCCTCGACGACATTCCCTCAGGGCCAATAGTGAAGTCCTCAGTCCTCGACGACATTGCGTCAGGGCCAAGAGTGAAGTCCTCAGTCCTCGACGACATTCCCTCAGGGCCAATAGTGAAGCCCTCAGTCCTCGACGACATTGCGTCAGGGCCAAGAGTGAAGTCCGCAGTCCTAGACGACATTGCGTCAGGGCCAATAGTGAAGTCCTCAGTCCTCGACGACATTGCGTCAGGGCCAAGAGTGAAGTCCGCAGTCCTCGACGACATTGCGTCAGGGCCAAGAGTGAAGTCCGCAGTCCTAGACGACATTGCGTCAGGGCCAATAGTGAAGTCCTCAGTCCTCGACGACATTGCGTCAGGGCCAAGAGTGAAGTCCGCAGTGCTCGACGGCATTGCGTCAGGGCCAAGAGTGAAGTCCGCAGTCCCAGACGACATTGCGTCAGGACCAATAGTGAAGTCCTCAGTCCTCGACGACATTGCGTCAGGGCCAAGAGTGAAGTCCGCAGTGCTCGACGGCATTGCGTCAGGGCCAATAGTGAAGTCCTCAGTCCTCGACGACATTGCGTCAGGGCCAAGAGTGAAGTCCGCAGTCCTAGACGGCATTGCGTCAGGGCCAATAGTAAAGTCCTCAGTCCTCGACGACATTGCGTCAGGGCCAAGAGTGAAGTCCGCAGTCCTAGACGGCACTCAGGGCAAATAGTGAAGTCCTCAGTCCTCGACGGCATTGCGTCAGGGCCAATAGTGAAGTCCTCAGTCCTCGACAACATTGCGTCAGGGCCAATAGTGAAGTCCTCAGTCCTCGACGACATTCCCTCAGGGCCAATAGTGAAGTCCTCAGTCCTCGACGACATTGCGTCAGGGCCAATAGTGAAATCCTCAGTCCTCGACGACATTCCCTCAGGGCCAATAGTGAAGTCCTCAGTCCTCGAAGACATTGCGTCAGGGCCAAGAGTGAAGTCCGCAGTCCTAGACGGCATTGCGTCAGGGCCAATAGTAAAGTCCTCAGTCCTCGACGACATTCCCTCAGGGCCAATAGTGAAGTCCTCAGTCCTCGAAGACATTGCGTCAGGGCCAAGAGTGAAGTCCGCAGTGCTCGACGGCATTGCGTCAGGGCCAATAGTGAAGTCCTCAGTCCTCGACGACATTGCGTCAGGGCCAAGGGTGAAGTCCGCAGTCCTCGACGACATTGCGTCAGGGCCAAGAGTGAAGTCCGCAGTCCTAGACGACCTTGCGTCAGGGCCAAGAGTGAAGTCCGCAGTCCTAGACGACATTGCGTCAGGGCCAATAGTGAAGCCCTCAGTCCTCGACGACATTGCGTCAGGGCCAAGAGTGAAGTCCGCAGTGCTCGACGGCATTGCGTCAGGGCCAATAGTGAAGTCCTCAGTCCTCGACGACATTGCGTCAGGGCCAAGAGTGAAGTCCGCAGTCCTAGACGGCATTGCGTCAGGGCCAATAGTGAAGTCCTCAGTCCTCGACGACATTGCGTCAGGGCCAAGAGTGAAGTCCGCAGTCCTAGACGACATTGCGTCAGGGCCAAGAGTAAAGTCCTCAGTCCTCGACGACATTGCGTCAGGGCCAAGAGTGAAGTCCGCAGTCCTAGACGGCACTCAGGGCCAATAGTGAAGTCCTCAGTCCTCGACGGCGTCGCGTCAGGGCCAATAGTGAAGTCCTCAGTCCTCGACAACATTGCGTCAGGGCCAATAGTGAAGTCCTCAGTCCTCGACGACATTCCCTCAGGGCCAATAGTGAAGTCCTCAGTCCTCGACGACATTGCGTCAGGGCCAATAGTGAAGTCCTCAGTCCTCGACGACATTCCCTCAGGGCCAATAGTGAAGTCCTCAGTCCTCGAAGACATTGCGTCAGGGCCAAGAGTGAAGTCCGCAGTCCTAGACGGCATTGCGTCAGGGCCAATAGTAAAGTCCTCAGTCCTCGACGACATTGCGTCAGGGCCAAGAGTGAAGTCCGCAGTCCTCGACGACATTGCGTCAGGGCCAAGAGTGAAGTCCGCAGTCCTAGACGACATTGCGTCAGGGCCAATAGTGAAGTCCTCAGTCCTCGACGACATTGCGTCAGGGCCAAGAGTGAAGTCCGCAGTGCTCGACGGCATTGCGTCAGGGCCAAGGGTGAATTCCTCAGTCCTCGACGACATTGCGTCAGGGCCAAGAGTGAAGTCCGCAGTCTTAGACGACATTGCGTCAGGGCCAATAGTGAAGTCCTCAGTCCTCGACGACATTGCGTCAGGGCCAAGAGTGAAGTCCGCAGTCCTAGACGACATTGCGTCAGGGCCAAGAGTGAAGTCCTCAGTCCTCGACGACATTGCGTCAGGGCCAAGAGTGAAGTCCGCAGTGCTCGACGGCATTGCGTCAGGGCCAATAGTGAAGTCCTCAGTCCTCGACGACATTGCGTCAGGGCCAAGAGTGAAGTCCTCAGTCCTCGACGACATTGCGTCAGGGCCAAGAGTGAAGTCCGCAGTCCTAGACGACATTGCGTCAGGGCCAATAGTGAAGTCCTCAGTCCTCCACGACATTGCGTCAGGGCCAATAGTGAAGTCCGCAGTCCTAGACGACATTGCGTCAGGGCCAATAGTGAAGTCCGCAGTCCTCGACGACATTGCGTCAGGGCCAAGAGTGAAGTCCGCAGTCCTAGACGACATTGCGTCAGGGCCAAGAGTGAAGTCCTCGGTCCTCGACGACATTGCGTCAGGGCCAAGAGTGAAGTCCGCAGTCCTAGACGGCATTGCGTCAGGGCCAATAGTGAAGTCCTCAGTCCTCGACGACATTGCGTCAGGGCCAAGAGTGAAGTCCTCAGTCCTCGACGACATTGCGTCAGGGCCAAGAGTGAAGTCCGCAGTCCTAGACGACATTGCGTCAGGGCCAATAGTGAAGTCCTCAGTCCTCCACGACATTGCGTCAGGGCCAATAGTGAAGTTCGCAGTCCTAGACGACATTGCGTCAGGGCCAATAGTGAAGTCCGCAATCCTGGACGACATTGCGTCAGGGCCAATAGTGAAGTCCGCAGTCCTCGACGACATTGCGTCAGGGCCAAGAGTGAAGTCCGCAGTGCTCGACGGCATTGCGTCAGGGCCAATAGTGAAGTCCTCAGTCCTCGACGACATTGCGTCAGGGCCAAAAGTGAAGTCCGCAGTCCTAGACGGCATTGCGGCAGGGCCAATAGTAAAGTCCTCAGTCCTAGACGACATTGCGTCAGGGCCAAGAGTGAAGTCCGCAGTCCTAGACGACATTGCGTCAGGGCCAAGAGTGAAGTCCGCAGTCCTAGACGACATTGCGTCAGGGCCAATAGTGAAGTCCTCAGTCCTCGACGACACTCAGGGCCAATAGTGAAGTCCTCAGTCCTCGACGACATTACGTCAGGGCCAAGAGCGAGGTCATCAGTCCTAGACGACACTCAGGGCCAATAGTGAAGACCTCAGTCCTCGACGACATTGCGTCAGGGCCAAGAGTAAAGTCCGCAGTCCTAGACGGCATTGCGTCAGGGCCAATAGTGAAGTCCTCAGTCCTCGACGACATTGCGTCAGGGCCAATAGTGAAGTCCTCAGTCCTCGACGACATTCCCTCAGGGCCAATAGTGAAGTTCGCAGTCCAAGACGGCATCGCGTCAGGGCCAATAGTGAAGTCCTCAGTCCTCGACGACATTGCGTCTGGGCCAATAGTGAAGTCCGCAGTCCTCGACGACATTGCGTCAGGGCCAAGAGTGAAGTCCGCAGTCCTAGACGGCATTGCGTCAGGGCCAATAGTGAAGTCCTCAGTCCTCGACGACATTGCGTCAGGGCCAATAGTGAAGTTCGCAGTCCAAGACGGCATCGCGTCAGGGCCAAGAGTGAAGTCCTCAGTCCTCGACGACATTGCGTCAGGGCCAAGAGTGAAGTCCACAGTCCTAGACGACATTGCGTCAGGGCCAAGAGTGAAGTCCTCAGTCCTCGACGACATTGCGTCAGGGCCAAGAGTGAAGTCCGCAGTCCTAGACGGCATTGCGTCAGGGCCAATAGTGAAGTCCTCAGTCCTCGACGACATTGCGTCAGGGCCAATAGTGAAGTCCTCAGTCCTCGACGACATTGCGTCAGGGCCAAGAGTGAAGTCCGCAGTCCTAGACGACATTGCGTCAGGGCCAAGAGCGAGGTCATCAGTCCTAGACGACACTCAGGGCCAATAGTGAAGTCCTCAGTCCTCCACGACATTGCGTCAGGGCCAAGAGTGAAGTCCCCAGTCCTAGACGACATTGCGTCAGGGCCAATAGTGAAATCCTCAGTCCTCGACGACATTGCGTCAGGGCCAAGAGTGAAGTCCGCAGTCCTAGACGACATTGCGTCAGGGCCAAGAGTGAAGTCCTCTGTCCTAGACGACACTCAGGGCCAAGAGTGAAATCCTCAGTCCTCGGCGACATTGCGTCAGGGCCAAGAGTGAAGTCCGCAGTCCCAGACGACATTGCGTCAGGGCCAATAGTGAAGTCCTCAGTCCTCGACGACATTGCGTCAGGACCAAGAGTGAAGTCCGCAGTGCTCGACGGCATTGCGTCAGGGCCAATAGTGAAGTCCTCAGTCGTCGACGACATTGCGTCAGGGCCAAGAGTGAAGTCCGCAGTCCTAGACGGCATTGCATCAGGGCCAATAGTAAAGTCCTCAGTCCTCGACGACATTGCGTCAGGGCCAAGAGTGAAGTCCGCAGTCCTAGACGACATTGCGTCAGGGCCAAGAGTGAAGTCCTCAGTCCTCGACGAAATTGCGTCAGGGCCAAGAGTGAAGTCCGCAGTCCTAGACGGCACTCAGGGCCAATAGTGAAGTCCTCAGTCCTCGACGGCATTGCGTCAGGGCCAATAGTGAAGTCCTCAGTCCTCGACAACATTGCGTCAGGGCCAATAGTGAAGTCCTCAGTCCTCGACGACATTCCCTCAGGGCCAATAGTGAAGTCCTCAGTCCTCGACGACATTGCGTCAGGGCCAATAGTGAAGTCCTCAGTCCTCGACGACATTCCCTCAGGGCCAATAGTGAAGTCCTCAGTCCTCGACGACATTGCGTCAGGGCCAAGAGTGAAGTCCGCAGTCCTAGACGGCATTGCGTCAGGGCCAATAGTGAAGTCCTCAGTCCTCGACGACATTGCGTCAGGGCCAAGAGTGAAGTCCGCAGTGCTCGACGGCATTGCGTCAGGGCCAATAGTGAAGTCCTCAGTCCTCGACGACATTGCGTCAGGGCCAAGAGTGAAGTCCGCAGTCCTCGACGACATTGCGTCAGGGCCAAGAGTGAAGTCCGCAGTCCTAGACGACATTGCGTCAGGGCCAATAGTGAAGTCCTCAGTCCTCGACGACATTGCGTCAGGGCCAAGAGTGAAGTCCGCAGTGCTCGACGGCATTGCGTCAGGGCCAATAGTGAAGTCCTCAGTCCTCGACGACATTGCGTCAGGGCCAAGAGTGAAGTCCGCAGTCCTAGACGACATTGCGTCAGGGCCAAGAGTGAAGTCCTCAGTCCTCGACGACATTGCGTCAGGGCCAAGAGTGAAGTCCGCAGTCCTAGACGGCATTGCGTCAGGGCCAATAGTGAAGTCCTCAGTCCTCGACGACATTGCGTCAGGGCCAAGAGTGAAGTCCGCAGTCCTAGACGGCATTGCGTCAGGGCCAATAGTGAAGTCCTCAGTCCTCGACGACATTGCGTCAGGGCCAATAGTGAAGTCCGCAGTCCTCGACGACATTGCGTCAGGGCCAAGAGTGAAGTCCGCAGTCCTAGACGGCATTGCGTCAGGGCCAATAGTGAAGTCCTCAGTCCTCGACGACATTGCGTCAGGGCCAAGAGTGAAGTCCGCAGTCGTAGACGACATTGCGTCAGGGCCAAGAGTAAAGTCCGCAGTCCTAGACGACATTGCGTCAGGGCCAATAGTGAAGTCCTCAGTCCTCCACGACATTGCGTCAGGGCCAAGAGTGAAGTCCGCAGTCCTAGACGACATTGCGTCAGGGCCAAGAGTGAAGTCCTCTGTCCTAGACGACACTCACGGCCAAGAGTGAAGTCCGCAGTCCTTGACGACATTGCGTCAGGGCCAAGAGTGAAGTCATCAGTCCTTGGCGACATTGCGTCAGGGCCAAGAGTGAAGTCATCAGTCCTTGACGACATTGCATCAGGGCCAAGAGTGAAGTCATCCGTCTCTGACGAAATTGCTTCAGGGCCAAGAGTGAAGTCATCAGTCCTCGACGACATTGCATCAGGGCCAAGAGTGAAGTCATCAGTCCTGGACTATATTGCGTCAGGGCCAAGAGTGAAGTCATCCGTCCTGGACGATATTGCGTCAGGGCCAAGAGTGAAGTCATCAGTCCCAGACGACATTGCGTCAGGGCCAATAGTGAAGTCATCAGTCCTTGACGACATTGCATCAGGGCAAAGAGTGAAGTCATCAGTCCTGGACGATATTGCGTCAGGGCCAAGAGTGAAATCATCCGTCCTGGACGATATTGCGTCAGGGCCAAGAGTGAAGTCATCCGTCCTGGACGATATTGCGTCAGGGCCAAGAGTGAAGTCATCAGTCCTAGACGACATTGCGTCAGGGCCAATAGTGAAGTCATCAGTCCTTGACGACATTGCATCAGGGCAAAGAGTGAAGTCATCCGTCCTAGACGACATTGTCATTACGTTCACAGTTCACCCTTCGGTAACTTGCTATCTGTGATACCGTATACAGTGTGCGTTATGCCGTTTGTCAAGACTGATCTTCAATATCATAACGCGTTGATTATTTTGGCTGATTTTAGAAGCACTTTCATTGACGTTGCTGGGAAGGTCTAAATGAGTTCCCGATATTGAGAGAAAGGGGTCTGAACGCTCTTATCCCATACAACACAAACAATAGGTGGTAAGGGCTTGACATCTTACACTGGCTTGCAAAAGTGAGGTGCAGTGTTTCCTACGATGCAACCTTGATCTATAGGTTTGACCTATAGGTTTGACCTTGAGAGAATGATAGATTGATAATATGATGCAACGGTTCAGTTAGATGAGGAATGATATTTTTCATAATTTTCGGACCAATGGAGCCCCAGCCAGACAGACCGTTCTTTAGTGAGCCCGTAATGCTATAAATTTCATCGTCGGTAGCCGGATCAAGAAAAAGAATGTGTTAATTTACCTTATTGTGAAAAGCCAATGGTGTATCATTCGTGTTTGGAATGTTTTTACTTATGATGCTTCTAATATTTACGAAGAATTGGTTAAACCCATTGGTAACGTCTCTTCGGTCCGAGATAAGACAGTCATAATAGTTATAAAAGTAGTTTGTTTTTTAATGCACTTGTTAAGAGTAATTACTTTCTCAATCGTTTTCCAGGTTTTAAATAGATTTCCCTGGCTAGTTTTAATTTGATTTTGATAGTGAAGTTTCTCTGTTTCCCTTAGTGTATGTAATAGTTTATGTTTATACATTTTATATTCTTTAGCATATAATTCGTTTTATCTTTGAAGATAAAGTTTATTTTTCATTTTAATGGAGTTCTTTAACCCATTAGTCAGCCAGGGTTTTCTACTTTTATATTTGATACACGAGGATACCAATGGAGAGCAGGGGACTCATAGTGTCGACATAAAGTGCCATCAAGTTTCATATCTTGAATCTTGGGTTTCAGTCTCTTCTAATGTGTCCTCCCAATTTTGCATCGAGATAATGCTTACAAACTCAGGTATGTTTTTTCCATTAAAGTTTCTTCTCGCTACAACCTGTTTGCTCACCACTTCTCGGCAGTGTTTCGAAATTAGAAATATTGGGAAATGATCTGAAATACCAGTGTACATTATACCCAGCAGGGTTTGATTGACATTCGGATCATTCGTGAATAATATGTTATCAATAAGTGTCGCAGTTGTCTTGGTCACTCTTGTAGGTTTGCTTATCACATGCAACAGATGAATGACTAAACATCAGATTTACCAAATCAGAAGTGGCTTTATGAGACTCTAATATTGAAATCTTCCGTGAGAGAAATTAATTTCCCCCTTGTATCTAGGTTTTGCAGCACCACTATCATAATTTTGTTAAACATTTCTATTCTTGTGTGTGTCCGGTGGACGATATATAACACCAACGATGTCATTTTTCCCGTATTAGAGCTACACTTGTCTATCTCAATAAATAATGTTTCTATGTTAAATAACTCAAGCTCTTTTCTAGCCGAAAATGCTATATGTTCCTTGATTAAAAAGGAAATCCCTTTACCTCTTCTATCTGTTCGGTAGTTATTTACCGAAGTATAACCAGCCATGCCATTAAGATCAACGTTATTTTCGTGATACCAGGTTTCTGTCAACGCAAAAATGGAAAAGTCATGATTAAAATGACTTAAATATGATTTAAAGTTTGTAAAATTCTTATGCATACTCCTAATTGATTTAATTTTAAGTTTAGAAATATACATCAGGGTCCGCGTCGTACAAAGGTGAATCACATTCATCGTTAAGTTCCAACGGGTTAAATAAGTGTTCATCTAGCACATGCACTGGGATATCAAGATTATTCGTCTGGTTTAACGTTACTATTGCTATAAATCCATTGTTTTTTTCAATATCATTGAATGGAAATATATCTGACAAACATGTTGTGCAATAGCATATATCGCTACCCCGATTATTACCTCAAAATAACTCGGGCATCACAGGCGTTTTTTTACCCTTCTTAAGTATGATAACATATCTGGTTCGTAGTCTACATTCACACAATCTAGTTGACATTCAGAGAATGTGTCAAAGACAATTTTCCCAAAGATTTTTAAAAAGTCATGCAGATCAAACCTTGCTGTATGAGCAGCTTTAAGTCAAGGAATCCCCGCTCATGCGCACAAGATTTCACTATAACCAAGAAGGATTGGCCTTCAAATTGGTATGTGCTGACGGTCCATCTTCAATGCCATAGCCTAGGAAATGGGTTATTCTAGGAAATAGTATGAGCGAAGCATACGTGAGCTATGCTAAAACTGGTTCGCTTTCACGTGGAATTAAGCGTTGATCTACTCGGAGTAAGAATGATACATGCAGCAATAAGCTCGTTTTTTAGATAGAACGCACTGTTTTGTCTGTCATTATTTAAATTACGAATATTAATACACATGATATAAATAATGAACACGTGAGACAAACATGACAAAGGCTGTCTCAAGAGAGACCCTGACATATATTTTTCGCCCGATGAAAGGTGTGACTGAATGAACCCAGAGTAGGGACTCTTAATTCGACAGGCTGGTGCCTTGGTAAAATATGTCGGACCATATTAAGCGATATTATTTCATTTTGGGACAAAGTATACGTGAAGGTAACATCTGGCATTTTTGAGTGATAAAAGCATCCCAAACAATGTGGAACAACTGCCGACTATGCATAGCCCAGAACCATAGGCTGTGTATGGGCTGAGACACAGCCTAGTCGCATTCTACAGTAAAATTTAGGTATGTAACAACCCCATTTCAGGGTTGTTTGACTTTGACCAAGTGTAACTAACATTGTCCTATTCCTGTGGGAAAAGCTTTATAACGGAAACAAATCTTAATCCATTTTGCATTAATTCCTGACAAGTGATGACTAATCACAAAAGTAAACTGTCATGGATGGCAAAAATAATCCTCTGTCAACAGAAATTCACATGAAAACATGTGTATTCCTTGACCCAATAATTAGATCACTGAACAGGAAGTAATCATTAAACCAATAAGCATGGCTTATGATGTGATGACCTCGCACATGTGCATTGATCAACTTCCTGTGGTAAAAAATGGTGGCATGTTGTTGTCCGTCTTTGTGCCAATGGGCGATTATGGCTCCTTTTGAAGATTGTGACAACTTAGAAGAGTTCAAACTCAGTAATTTTGCATAAGAAAGTACTGTTAACTTAATGAAACTAATTATGAAAGCTATATGTCAACAATTCAATTTGTCATGTCAAGGTGAGTTTTTACTATAGAATGCAACATGGCTATGATTCTTCAACCAGAGCCATGGATTCATCGCTAGACTATGCAAGACCCAGCGCGGGATCAAAAGTAAAAAAAATCACAAAGAAAATTTATAGGAGCGCCCTTCTACTCCATTACCAGTTTATGTTCAAAATTATATTCTTTCTTCTGAAATTCCATTCAAAACGCTTCCTCACAGTCACATGAGGAGGTCTTCCCAGGTCACCCTATAGTTCTGCTAGTCCCATCCGGAGACTCACCTAGTGCACCATACGCGCATCTGAGTCAACGCGCCTACAAACGTCATGTGGACTGGGGCTCAAGCGTGCCCGTGACAATGGCGTGAAGTCACACAATTAAAAAAATCTAACAATAATGGCTACCACCTGCGGCTCCCGAGGAACACCCCTCACACAATTTGTTAAATCTAACAATGGCTGCCTCCAGCGACTCCGGAGAAGTACCCCTCTTACAACTTGTTAAATCTAACAACAATGGCTGCCTCCAGTGGCTCCCAAGAAGCACCCCTCACAGAATGTGTTAAATCTAACAACAATGGCTGCCTCCAGCGACTCATGAGAAGCACTCCGCACACAACTTGGTAAATCTAACAACAATTGCTGCGTCCATCAACTCCGGAGAAGCAGCCCTCACACAACTTGTTAAATCTAACAACAATGGCTGCCTCCATCTGCTCCAGATAAGCACCCAGCGACTAGCGTGTCCTGGTCCCAGGTGTAGCCGAACGCGTTCATATCGCTGCTGTACATCTTCAGCAGCGACTTGACGTGGGCGGCCGGGATGTCCCTGAAGGCCTCCAGGACCCGTCCGGCCACGCACTGAGGTTCTTCCGGATCAGGGGAGCCGCCCAACGCCTCGGGAGTGGAGTTCCGTAATTTGCGCATGTCCCCGTCGTACCATGACGTCACGTTAATGGCGGACTGAATGGCCGGGAAGTCCTGCCCCAGAGTCTCTATCTTGACTATGTAGGTGTAATTCATGTAGCAAGGGTCGCACTTCTGGAATGCGGGTATCCAATGCTGGTCGCTGGCTGGCTGGTTACGGGCCACCATGTAGGCCACAAACTCGGGGAATGTGACTCGCCGCGCCACGGCTTCTTCCAAGAGACTGAGGTCCGTGGCGCCGAAGGGGAATATGGCCGTTTTTTTGATGACCTGTTTACCTGTCGCCGCCGTCGCGTTCTCGTACTCTCTGTGCAGCAGTAATGCATTGGCTAGAGTCCGCCTGTTGCGATCTTTGAAGGGAACGGCGTTGAAGAGACGCTTGAAGTACGCTTCCTGTCGTCCGGTCTGGTTGAATCGATACCGGTGCAGAATCAAGAGCCTCAGCCAGGGTTTGTAGTCGTCATCGTGGTAAGTCTTGTCGTTGTGCGCAGACACGAGGCGGTCGAAAGGGTGCCGAACCACTAGGAACTTGAAGTAGTTCCGGAGTCGCAGTTGGCGCTCGGCTACGGTGTATGTATCCAGCCGTCTCACATTGTTACGCTTTAAGATCGATGGGTTATGGACGCTATACCGCTCGGGTAACTTCACTGGCCGGCCGTTATTCCGGATCAAGAACCCGTGCCAGTATGACGTGCCCGCCTTGGGCAGAGGGCAGTAGATGACACGCCGGTAATCGACTACCAAGCAGCTGGTCGCACCATGTCTGACCCGTGATCGTCTACTTCCGGGATCCCCGCAGAAACGGGCCATAGTATCTAATCGTCGCTGGTTCCGATGGTGCAGTGCCTCCAGCGATATAGTCCGGGCAGCCTGTGCTGAAATCAGGGGTCAACCCGAAACAAATTGCAATAGTAATCAAACCTGTTTTTTTCTCATTCCTTATGTATCTGGGAATATCAGTTTCAATATCTGCCAAAATCTACTGATTGGAACATATTTTTTACGGGGGTAGTTTACCCTATCCCCGTATCCCCAAAAGGGATAACGTATTTGTCCTAACACGAAGTGGCAGAGCAGAGTTGTAATTGAGACCCCTACAACGAATTATGACTTGCGTACCCTTCGCCTACTACATGTAATGGGGCGTTATTTAATCTACCAAATACAACAAACAAAATTAAAATATCTGTAATATTAAAGTTTATACATAATTTTTAATAAGGGAGCCCTCTACGGGATTTCCGGCTGTCGATCGACACCGTAGCACGCCGGATGGGTCTCAAGTGTGACTCAAGTGTAAATTGTCCCATTTTCACAATTCAATCGACTATACACGCGTCTTATCTTTGGGGGCAGATCTACCTCCATGCCAAGCTAGATAGGCATGAAGAGCGCTAACTTGAAAGCCGGTCTCAGTATAGTTTGTCTCTGTATCGTTCTCTACATAAATACATTTAAAGCAAGTATCTATTATTTGTCTATATTGAAACAATTACTTATTAATTGTCTATATTAAAACAATTATCTATTTTTTGTCTAAATTTTTAAAACAAGTATCTATTATTTGTCTATTTTTTTTAAACTAGTATCTATTGTCTACATTTTGGAAACTAGTATCTATTATTTGTCTAAATATAAAATAACTTATCTCTTATTTATCTATTATTCGTCTAATCTTACAACAAGCCACAATTTCTTATCTAATCATACAAGTAACAATTATTTATCTAATCGTACAACAAGTGACAATTATCTATCTAATCTTACAAGTGACAATTATTTATCCAATTTTAAAACAAGTATCTAATAAGAGTTCAAAAGGAGTAGGAAAACGATTAACCAAAGGTAATGTTTCGTGCCTTCATAATTGTGGTACTGTAGGCCTAATACATGTGTTCATGCTTATAAGTATCCTTACCTACAATGTTGGGTCCGCTTGCTGAGACTAGCTTCGTGTCTCTCATAAAGGCTGGTGATGACACGACTGTCGCATCTTTATGAGTGATGAGGTAAAGAATGCTGGTCGTAGCGACAAAACATACCGTTAAAACACCGGCAATTCTGAAACAAGCACAAGCACACGAGTCATACAGTAAAAGTGACACACGTTTCTTCTCGAAGTAAAGTGTAGTTTGTTGGTGTAGTAAAGGAATATGTATCCCCTATCACTTTCTACTTGACGTACTAATTCGGTGGCTTTAATTGTAAACTGAGGGGTTCAAGATCCCCATTTCATTATTTAAAATTGAAGGAAAATATTTTCCCAAAGTTTCATCGATGGTGGCTGCAGAAAAATAAACTCTGTGTCACGGACACAGTGATATCTACTGACCTAGTACGCTTTCCTGCCATAGCTCCACATGGCAGTACAGAGTCCTGCTTGCTATCCGCATGGGCGTCTCGTTAATGTTGTTCACCGGTCATACACGGCGCGAGGTAGGAAATCAATGGCTCTCACCTGTGTGCGGGCCTAGTGTTAGTCACCACTTCGGTCAGACGTGGCCAGTATGCAGGAGAGTGTCCCCGTGACCTTCAACCGACATTTACAAGATAAATGACGAGTGTATACAAAACAAACACCGAATTGATGCATGTATGGTAAATTTTTTTCTCTCTCTTTCTCTCTCTCTCTCCCTATCTCTCTCTCCCTCTCTCTCTCTCCCTCTCTCCCTCTTTCTCTCTCTCTCTCTCTCTCTCTATATATATATGTGTGTGTGCTTGTCGGTCCTTGGAGCGACATCCACAGTCATAATACTAGAGGAGCCAAGCTACTACATATTCCAAAGGCTAGAACTGATCATTTTTGCAAATCTATAAGATATTCGGCTATTATTTTATTTAATAAATGGTATAGTAAAATAGAATTTAACTCCTCCCTTCACTCATTCAAGAGAACAATTATGTCGTCCTTAGTACTAAACTAGTCGAAACTTTATTTTTATATCCAATATGCGATACCTGTTTTCACACTAATTCCTTGAGGTAAACAGCCTACTACTGTGGCCCTTTCACGTTATTTTTTTTATTTTTTTATTTTTTTTTCTATCTGTATAGATCTAGTTGTACTCTATGTTAGCATATAAGCTTCGGCTTCTGCTATTGTCAATGTACTATATGTTTGTTTACCTGCGATGGATACCCTTGATCTTCGGACAATAAACATTATTATTACATGTACGATCGCAGCCCGGGGGCGGATCTAGGGATTTGGAAAGGGCGGGCGAGGGTGGGGGGGGGGGGGGGGGGGGGTGCAACCGAGGGTGGGGGTTCTCTAATGAAAAAAAACTTGCGACATGGAGGGGGGGGGCGTGATTCGACTTTAACGGTCCTTATCATCCTCTTAGCCCTCCCCCCCCCGCCCCCTTTGGATCCGCCTCTGGTTTACATCTACAACATGTCACTTTCCAATGTATTTCGTCGGAAAGAGCGACTTTTACAGTGTAGACTCGTGTTTCTAACGGGGGTGGGTGGTGCAAACCTCCTACCGTCCCCCCCTAAAGATCCGCCACTACATACCCGTACTATTCAGACGACGGGTATGTATAGAGGTTCGGAAGGGGTAAGTGGCGACACGCAACACAGGCCTATGTAAAAATTCGACATTCGGCATTCACACAAAGTTTCCGACCATGAGGATCTGATCAAGCGACATCGACCAATGAACACTGGACCCCCCCCCCCTTCCGTGTATGAACCCATGCTGTCTTGCTGGAGGCGTTCATAGCCACACTTATCAAGGGCTGATCGAGCCTTCTAATGTGTGGGTGCGGCGGAGAATTGTGGGTGCCGCGGGGATGCGTGGGTGCGGCGGGGATGTGTGGGTGCGGCGGGGATCAGTGGGTGCGGCGGGGATGTGTGGGTGCGGCGGGGATGTGTGGGTGCGGCGGGAATGTGTGGGTACGGCAGAGATGTGTGGGTGCGGCGGGGATGTGTGGGTGCGGCGGAGATGTGTGGGTGCGGCGGAGATGTGTGGGTGCGGCGGAGATGTGTGGGTGCGGCGGAGATGTGGGGGTGCGGCGGGGATGTGTGGGTGCAGCGGGGATGAGTGGGTGCGCCGGGGATGTGTGGGTGCGGCGGAGATGTGTGGGTGCGGCGGAGATGCGTGGGTGCGGCGGAGATGTGTGGGGGCCGCGGGGATGTGTGGGTGCGGCGGAGATGTGTGGGTGCGGCGGAGATGCGTGGGTGCGGCGGAGATGTGTGGGGGCCGCGGGGATGCGTGGGTGCGGCGGAGATGTGTGGGGGCGGCGGAGATGTGTGGGTGCGGCGGAGATGTGTGGGTGCGGCGGAGATGTGTGGGTGCGGCGGGGATGTGTGGGGGCGGCGGGGATGTGTGGGGGCGGCGGAGATGTGTGGGTGCGGCGAGGATGTGTGGGTGCGGCGGGGATGTGTGGGTGCGGCGGGGATGTGTGGGTGCGTCGCAGATGTGTGGGTGCGGCGGGGATGTGTGGGTGCGGCGCAGATGTGTGGGTGCGGCGGGGATGTGTGGGTGCGGCGCAGATGTGTGGGTGCGGTGGGGATGTGTGGGTGCGGTGGGGATGTGTGGGTGCGGCAGGAGAGTGTGGGGGCGGCGGGGATGTGTCGGTGCGGTGGGGGTGAGTGAGGGCGGTGGGGATGAGTGGGGGTGGCGGGGATGTTTGGGTGCGGCGGGGAACTGTGGGTGCGGCGGGGATGTGTGGGTGCGGCGGAGATGTGTGGGGGCCGCGGGGATGTGTGGGTGCGGCGGAGATGTGTGGGGGCCGCGGGGATGCGTGGGTGCGGCGGAGATGTGTGGGGGCGGCGGAGATGTGTGGGGGCCGCGGGGATGCGTGGGTTCGGCGGGGATGTGTGGGTGCGGCGCTGATGTGTGGGTGAGGCGGGGATGTGTGGGTGCGGCGGAGATGTGTGGGGGCCGCGGGGATGTGTGGGTGCGGCGGGGATGTGTGGATGCGGCGGAGATGTGTGGGTGCGGCGAGGATGTGTGGGTGCGGCGGGGATGTGTGGGTGCGGCGCAGATGTGTGGGTGAGGCGGGGATGTGTGGGTGCGGCGGAGATGTGTGGGGGCCGCGGGGATGTGTGGGGGCGGCGGATATGTGTGGGTGCGGCGGAGATGTGTGGGTGCGGCGGGGATGTGTGGGGGCGGCGGAGATGTGTGGGTGCGGCGAGGATGTGTAGGTGCGGCGGGGATGTGTGGGTGCGGCGGGGATGTGTGGGTGCGGCGCAGATGTGTGGGTGCGGCGGGGATGTGTGGGTGCGGCGCAGATGTGTGGGTTCGGTGGGGATGTGTGGGTGCGGTGGGGATGTGTGGGTGCGGCAGAGATGTGTGGGGGCGGCGGGGATGTGTCGGTGCGGTGGGGGTGAGTGAGGGCGGTGGGGATGAGTGGGGGTGGCGGGGATGTTTGGGTGCGGCGGGGAACTGTGGGTGCGGCGGGTATGAGTGGGGCGGCGGGGATGTGTGGGGGCGGCGGAGATGTGTGGGTGCGGCGAGGATGTGTGGGTGCGGCGGGGATGTGTGGGTGCGGCGGGGATGTGTGGGTGCGGCGCAGATGTGGGTGCGGCGCAGATGTGTGGGTGCGGCGCAGATGTGTGGGTGCGGCGGGGATGTGTGGGTGCGGCGCAGATGTGTGGGTGCGGTGGGGATGTGTGGGTGCGGTGGGGATGTGTGGGTGCGGCAGAGATGTGTGGGGGCGGCGTCGATGTGTCGGTGCGGTGGGGGTGAGTGAGGGCGGTGGGGATGAGTGGGGGTGGCGGGGATGTTTGGGTGCGGCGGGGAACTGTGGGTGCGGCGGGGATGTGTGGGTGCGGCGGAGATGTGTGGGGGCCGCGGGGATGTGTGGGTGCGGCGGAGATGTGTGGGTGCGGCGGAGATGCGTGGGTGCGGCGGAGATGTGTGGGGGCCGCGGGGATGCGTGGGTGCGGCGGAGATGTGTGGGGGCGGCGGAGATGTGTGGGGGCCGCGGGGATGCGTGGGTTCGGCAGGGATGTGTGGGTGCGGCGCTGATGTGTGGGTGAGGCGGGGATGTGTGGGTGCGGCGGAGATGTGTGGGGGCCGCGGGGATGTGTGGGTGCGGCGGGGATGTGTGGATGCGGCGGAGATGTGTGGGTGCGGCGAGGATGTGTGGGTGCGGCGGGGATGTGTGGGTGCGGCGCAGATGTGTGGAGGCGGCGGATATGTGTGGGTGCGGCGGAGATGTGTGGGTGCGGCGGGGATGTGTGGGGGGTGCGGCGAGGATGTGTGGGTGCGGCGGGGATGTGTGGGTGCGGCGGGGATGTGTGGGTGCGGCGCAGATGTGTGGGTGCGGCGGGTATGTGGGTGCGGCGCAGATGTGTGGGTGCGGCGCAGATGTTTGGGTGCGGCGGGGATGTGTGGGTGCCGCGCAGATGTGTGGGTTCGGTGGGGATGTGTGGGTGCGGTGGGGATGTGTGGGTGCGGCAGAGATGTGTGGGGGCGGCGGGGATGTGTCGGTGCGGTGGGGGTGAGTGAGGGCGGTGGGGATGAGTGGGGGTGGCGGGGATGTTTGGGTGCGGCGGGGAACTGTGGGTGCGGCGGGTATGAGTGGGGCGGCGGGGATGTGTGGGTGCGGCGGCGATGTGTGGATGCGGCGGCGATGTGTGGGTGCGGCGGGGATGACTGGGTGCGGCGGGGATGTGTGTATGTTTGTGTATGTGGGGGAGGGAGGGGCAGTACAATTTTAGGGATGTGCAGGCATCGTGCAATGAATTATACAGAGACTAGGGGGGGGGGGTGTACAATTGTAGGGATGTTGTGCAGGCCTCATGCAATGAATTATACAGAGACTAGGGGGGGGGGGGATACATTTGTACGGATGTTGTGCAGGCCTCATGCAATGAATTATACAGAGACTAGGGGGGGGGGTACATTTGTAGAGATGTTGTGCAGGCCTCATGCTATGAATTATACAGAGACTATATTGCACGAAGCATACATACGCCATGGCGACTAGATCATTTCATGGTCTCTGAGTTAGAGTATATGACAATGTAAGTTTGGTATAATCATCAACATTATCTTACGTTGCTTTCTCACGTCAGTGATTTTCAGACTGACCACAGCAAATACGGGCAGAAACTTGCAGCATTTATGAATCTGATTTTGTTAATAAGTCAATAATTTTTGCCAATATATGCCGTTAAACATTTGTCATTTACCTTACTGTGTTTGTGCCTGTTATGCTCAGATGATTTTCACTCCACCAATTGTTTAGACATATATTTATATGTAATAATCATGCAGACCAGGGACTGCATGCAGAGCTCAGATCTGCTGACAGAACCCAACAGGTAACTAAACAATGCCCCCATTATATTAACTTTGGGGGTTCTGTCAGCAGATCTGAGCGCCTCTGTCTTGTATGAAGGCGAAACACGTCGCCCTGCACGAAGGCGGAACTAATCGCTATGTAGGTAGGCAGCGCACATCGGCATGTACGTATGCCAAATACATTATCCAAATATATATCGAGTGATCACCTTATAATTGGTAAAAATTGGTAGATAGGCTGACAATACGTGGTAAATTTCGCACTTTTAAAGTAAAAGCGAAATTAAAAATGAATTAAGACCACTCATAAGTAGGGGAACATGGGGGTCAAATGGCCCGCCACAATATCGCGCACTTGCAGTGCTGCCACCTGTATTGAAGCGTTTTATAGTTATTCCTGCTTGTTACGTGATACCTTAACAAATCTACATGGGCGCTGAACCAGACAGCTGACCTTCATTAGCGAAGTAAAAGATTCTGGGCTGTTTCCATCTATGGTAAACACTGGAAGAAAGTAGAGCTCAGTGGATACTAGCTTGGGGGAAAATTTTGATAAATTAACACGATCAAAGATAAGTCCAAGTCAAGCCCCAAACGTAATTCAGATGCGGAATATACTGCGCCGTATTTTTCATACAACGGTCAAATGTTAAGGTTACTACCAGGGTCAAAATGACCCACGCTGCTTGAGGCAAAATGACCCGGTGGGCCGTTTTACCCACATCCAATTTAATATGTATACTCTAACAGAAACGATTATCTTTAGCAAACTGGATGATATGTCCACTGAATCGGAACATCTTTGATGATCATGAATATGCTTGAAGAAGAAAACGATGTGCGTCACAGGGAGCTTGAAGAAGGGAGAGTTGTGCGCCACTGGGAGCCGGAAGCGTTGATTGAGGCAGAGCCAGGCGGCACGTGACATCGTGTCTCCATTCGATACATACAGCTCGTCAGGATAAAACGCAGATGGGGAGCAGGGGGGGGGGGGGGCACTATTATACAAATCTGCAAATCTGGTGGGGGGGTTGCGCGGGTGCCTTGATGCCTGAGAGAGCGGATATTTGTGATGAAAATGATACCCCTATAGAGCGGACATTTATGATGAAAATGATACCCCAGGCCTATAGAGCGGACATTTATGATGAAAAAGATACCCATATAGAGCGGACATTTATGATGAAGATACCAATATAAAGCGAATATTTTAAAACTTGCGATCGTGGGGTGGGGGGGGGGGGAGTGGCTTTGAAAATGTGCGTTCATAGAGCGGATTTTGGCGGTTGAAAAGGGGGGGCTTTACCCAGTAACCCCCCAAACCCAGCAATGTATTTTTTACCTCCGCTCCCTAAATCCGGGGGGCCGGTTTCAGGGTCGGATCCAGATATGCTGAATAGGCCCCGGGGCCGGTAAATGGTATAAATTATATACATTTCCGCCCTAAAAAGGGGGGCCGGGGCCGTGGCGGCCCCATTTGGATGAGCCCCTGCCCCGGGTCTGTTCAACAGTAGGACTTCGCATGAAAGCTGAGTTCCGCGCCTCAGATGGCCTAAATTTTGCACTGAAAACTGGCAAAAAGTGGGGAAAGAGGGGGTCCCCCCCCCCACCCCATCCGCCTCTGCTGACGTAAACGTTTTTTTGACTTCCTGTGTGTGATCTTTCTGGGTCAAACTGTTCCAGAGAGCTTGGAGTTTGCTTTCTTAGGCTGTTCAGTTCACTCATTAACATGCTGAAATAATGTGCTGACCATTTTGCCTCATTAGAGGGGCAAAATGACCCACTGTGACATAAAACATGTTTTTTGTGCGAGTAAAAATTTTTTTCCTGTCACTCAGATGTATCCAAGCTATGTTATTCACAATACTACTGTTGTCAGTTTACCAAAATTTGGCTCTTTTTATAGCATCGCTTGTCCTTCAAAAAATACAAAGAAAGTTAAGGTGGTGATTTTGCCCCATGTTCCCCTAATGTGTTGGCCTAAAAGTGACATATCATTTTCAGTCAGCTTGAGTTACCACGTACTAAAATTGGAATGTGACATTTCGGTGTGTTTATGTTTTATTGATTTGACAATGTGACATTTCTGTGACTGTAATTGCTTACTGTAATGGCATAATCTGATCACGTACTTCATTTTACGGAGCGCCCACTATGAAGGTCAATTATCTCCGCAGTCTCGGGCTATGTTTGGTGCGGAGAGGAAAAAATGAAATCAGCGTTAGGTTGAATTGGGTTTTTTATTGCGAGTCCCAACCGATAGGGCAGGGTATCGCCGATAACAATAAAAACCCTCGAGCGAATAGCGACTACTAGTTACGTCGGTGGTCATAATTATATAATGATGTCGTCACTATGATTACGTAATAATGACGTAACAGCGTAACAATGGCTGTACGTAATAAAGACGTAACAGCGTAACAATGGTTGTACGTAATAAAGACGTAACAGCGTAACAATGGCTGTACGTAACTATGACTAGGATATGTGTACCCGTAATTATGACCAATACTGTACGCGTGTTATACGCGTGCTAATAGTGTACACTAGACGTAATATGTCAAGGAGACGTATCAGCTTAACACTTGCTGTACGTATACTACCACCCGTAACTAATTAACATACACCAATTAACCGTAGTAGCATGTAGATGAGTCATGCTAGTTAGCTATAACATAACTACAGTCATATATATGTATATAATGTCAGGTAACGTGGCTCTGCACCAAAGGTGGGGATCATAAACCACCCAAAAATGTACGTTAGGACGCAGGTGAAAAAAGGGGCTGGAGGGCGGGAAAATTGTTTGAGCAAACCACGTTACCTGGCAAAATGGCTGACCGAGAAAGGGACGAGGCCCGGATGTTGACCCGGAAATGGGACCTGGGTTTGACCTGGAAGTTATCCGGCCTTGGCCGTCATAACGGCCACGTGCCAGAGATGGTCAGACATAAGGATCTGGTCAGACATAATGATCGCGTTATGACTGGATAGAGGCTACGAGTAGGGTAGGAAAGTCACAGGAGTCGTGGGGCACAGTAACGCAGATTTAATATTTAAGTCGTATCTTTTACAATCATACTGTGAATGGTATCGGGACCTTGAATTGAATTGTCACACCGCCGGAATTGACAAGTGACAACATGGACGGTGACAGTGAGACAGACGGGCAGCCAGAGGCTCAGTTTCTGACTATGGTCCCTAATCCTATATGGGCATTATGTGGGCTACCTTATTTAGGCCAGACGCCAGACGCCTGTGATACACGTGAAATATCAGGGAAATATACAGCGCGCGCAACATGTATTCTCGTCACCTTTTTTACAGACTGTACAGTCTATACATAACTGATGCTCAGATCAATAAACGTTGAAAGGCCATTAAAAAATGCCGGTGGGTTCCAGGTAGACGGCGCTGGGCCTGTGACGATCCATGGTAGAGGACGGCATCGGACAAGTGCTGGCAAGTCTCGGCTTTGCTCTGGCCAGCCAGCATCGGGCCAGTGTTGCTCCAATTTGCACGCCGGAATCTGGGCCAGTGCTGGATGCCATCACAGGACCGGCGTTGGGGGCACCGGCCATTCGGCACTGGCCCGGCACTGGCCCCGTGGTGTCGTGTTAACTGGGAAGTTGTGTAGTTTCTTAGCCCAAGCTGCGTTAATCACACATCTTTTCAGATGACATATCGCTGATTATTTCATACATGATTATCTAGGTTAGGCAAATCTACTTCTGACCTTGACAGCGGTGTTCAAACAATAAATTAAATTAATCCTATCATGGTCGCAACAAATAAGCAAAGTGTGGTTTCTCAACCCCAGCTGAGCTAAATACACCTACTCTAATACGGGCTGGTTATATGAGAAATGAATGACCCCGGCGGAGTAAAGTCTATTTAATTTATACCAGGAGCCCGGCGCATAATTGTAAAACTGATTATTAATATAAAAGATATATATACTATTGTCAAGGGTAGAAAACTATACAACATATCGTTATAATTGCCTCAGCATTGCATAATCGACATGGTTGCGTTGGGCAGCCCCGGCCGAGCAGACTTATTGCCCTTCACCAAAACACACTTCTCACCATGCCTGCACGTTACTTACAGGCCACCTCATCCATTGTTGTCCGGACGGCTGTCATAGGCGCACTAGGATCTGAACTATGCAACATATTGTAATTATCATCGCATCATGGATATGGAAGCGTTGGACAACTTTTTTTCCTCAGCCCCGGCTGAGCAGACCTATTGTCCTCTGAACACTTTTCACCTTGCCTGCATGTTACTTACATCCCAGCCCACCCATTGTTGCCCTGATGGCTATCATAATCGCAGTATGGTCTAAAACTATGCAAGATATTGTAATCAATGCTACATTATCTCGTAATGGATATGGAGGCGTTTTGGCAACTCTTGATCCTCAGCCCTGGCTGAGCAGACCTATTGACTTTCACTATCTTCAGATGACCGTCTTACAACTATACCGCTTAAAAGTGTCCGTTGACTAGGCCGTTGTGTCTGCAAGTTATAAATTGAAACAGTGCAATCAAGAACTCGCATACTCAACTGTCGCAGTTGCTGGCTTGTTGTGTCAGCATAGTCATTTCGTATCTCCTATATTGTAACAAATGCATGGTAGGTAAGTTGACGCATGATCATGCTCAGCCCTTCATTGTTTTTCAACATGGGAAATGGATTCTCAGGTGACAACCAAACAAATAGAGTACAAGTCGTGTACTATATAATATAGATCAAAACGTAATAGTCATAGGCTATAGGGGCCATGTTACGTTTAAATAATGTTTTATTTATTCAAACCAGTTCTATCGAGGTCAAAGGCGTGAAGGGCTTTGAACTTTGACCCCGTGTTATTTTTATTGTTATCGTACGACAACGGAATGTTTTTCAAATTCTTCATCGACAATAGAAACTTAAACCTAAACAACCCTCTGAAACCAGTCGTGACCAGCACCGTTGAGGTAAACCGTGACGTTGGCGGTTACGTGAGGAAGAGGCGAGTTGATCGAGGAACGAGCTCCCTCTGCAGGGAGAGTGGCTTGCGCTTAGCGCGCGCCGCACCGTGAACACGGAATCTCTGTAGCTGCTTTAAACCACCATCACCAGGCGGCGCCACCGTACGGCTCGGGTTGGATATGGACAAACCGTTAGTGCCACAATCAGTCATCATAATTGTCAAACTGGCCTCCGTGACGCCATGCGATCTCTCATGAAGGTAATACCCCCCTTCCCCTCCGCCGCCCATCCCCTCACTCTTCAGAGTAATCCCTATTCCTCCAATCCCGCCCCAACTGAACTCCGATGTAATACAAATGTACAATGAAAGGTAACTTGTATTTCCCATTATATGTGCTCGGATGCGAATTAGACGGACATTCTAACATTGTCCAACTTGTTTCTTTTACACCGGGAAGGTGTAACCCCCCCCCCTCCCCCTTACTCTCTTGACTCAATTATCCCTCTTTCTTGCAACTCTGTCCGCAACAGACCTTATAATATAATAAAGATGCAAAATAAAAATGTAACATGTATTCCCCATTATATGTGTTTGCCTATATGTGTGCTATGAAATCACTCTATGTCTATTTCTCATGTAATACCCTGCATTGACATCTAGATGTACCTTTTCACAATTGTTATATGATGAATAAACACAAATATCAAAATCAGTCACCATTAAAAATAAATGGGAAGCGTTTTATATGTTAAAGATGCACGAACTTGCCTAATATAACATGCATGTCGCTTATATTCTCTCCCTTTATGTGGAGCTGGATCATTTTTAATCGGCACTGAGTAGCATAAATATGTAATTAAAGATTTGTTGCGAGATAATGATTTATATAACAGATGTCTGCCGGTGATCATCTACAGTCGGCGTGTATAATATCTGCCTTATTTGCGCCCAATTTGCAGCCACGTTTTTTTTTGCCCCTTTTGGTTTTAACTTACTTGTAGGTGTATCTTTATTCAATAACAACACAACACGATAGTCCCCAGCAATAAAGTACCGTGATGGAACAAAAGCCCAGTCTCCAAACCAAATGAAGAGCACGCATCCCCTTGGACATCTACCGTGGGGCCTGTCACCACCAGAATGAACGATGAGAAAGACCAACAAAGGGTCCGTGTATATACCGTCCAATCGTTTTTCGTTTTCAAAATGATCATAAAAAACACGAAAAATAAACCAAGAATCGTTTTTCGACGTAGCCGGCATAGGGCGTACGGCGTACGGCGTAGCCATTCCTTTTACTCAAGTGAAGAAGTGTTTCTGAAACTACAAGACCAATGCGGATTAATTACGGGAACAGCGCAGATGTGTCCTGCGTAAAATTAGTCAGATCGGGAAGCTACTTGCAACTTTGTTTCGTCAACGAAACAGGCTGGCGAAAGAAAAAAAAGCGTTCGATGTGTTAAATACATATACACGTATATGCCGTACGTCACAGGTAGGCCTAACTGTTGACCGAAGCTGCCTCAGAACGTTTAGCCAACGATTAGCCAAGTGGCGGCCGCCACTTAAATTTCTCTGGCGGCTATAAATAAAGTCATGTCATCCTTGAGCTAGAGGCCTGAGCTAGGCCTGGGTTAGGGAGGGACCTGGGTTAGGGACCTGGGCTAATGCCCTGGGCTAATGCCCTGGGCTAATGCCCTGGGCTAATGCCCTGGGCTAATGCCCTCGGCTAATGCCCTGGGCTAGCTGACTCGGCAGGCAGCCTGGGCTAGGCCTGGAGTACCGGGCTGGACTAGCGGCCTAGGCTAGCAGCCTGGGCTAGCTTACTGGGCTAGGTGCCTGGGCTATGGGGTCTGAGCTAGCGGCCTGTGCAAGCAGCATTGGCTATGGTTGGGCTAGAGGCCTGGGCTAAGCCTGGGGCACGAGACTGGGCTAAGCCTGGGCCAGAAGCCTGGGCTAGCGGCCTGGGCCAGGAGCCTGGATCAGCGGCCTGAGCTAGCGGCCTGGGCTAGGCCTGGGTTAGGGACCTGGGCGAATGCCCTGGGCTAGCTGCTTCGGCAAGCAGCCTGGGCTAGGCCTGGATTAGCGGCCTGGGCTAGCAACCTGGGCTAGCTTACTGGGCTAGGAGCATGGGCTATGGGGTCTGACCTAGCGGCCTGTGCAAGCAGCCTTGGCTATGCTTGGGCTAGAGGCCTGGGCTAAGCCTGGGCCAGGATAAATAAGCCAGATAAATAAGTGGCGGCCGCCACATAATTTTTAAAGAAAGTAATGTCATCCCTTCGCACCAACGGGCTTCCGTAATAACTCACTGGTCACTGATGGGTTTTTCATTAGTTATCATGAGGATGAGACCAGTTGGTGTGTAACCTTAATATCGGTCGAAATCAATCTTTTGTCTATATTACTCGAGTATTACTGGTTAACTCTCCTTGATGTTATCTTTATTAATTCATATGTCACTAAACAACGTTGATAATACATTACACAGTATATGCATAGAGAGTGAAAACTGACTTATAACCCACTTGCGGGTTATAACAGGGCAAATACTCGAAAACGCCTGTCGTATTTTAAACTTTATGAATAAATGTGATTTTGACATACAAACAGGTTCGTTGCGAATCGCATATATTTTGTGTTAATAGAGAGAATACTGCGTCGTTTTTCGCTATGTCAGCAGTTTGGCTTTTTCTCACTGCGCAGGACGCGAAGCGTGAGTTCTGATATGCGACCGGAGTAATCGGCGCAGATATTTGGAGCAGGCGCAATCCTAGTTTCCGCTGCGTCCAGCGACTCCGGAGAAGCACCCCTCACACAATTTGTTAAATCTAACAACAATGGCTGCCTCCAGCGACTCCTGAGAAGCACCCCCACACATTTTGTTAAATCTAACAATGGCTGTCTCCAGCGACTCCGGTGAAGCAGCCCTCACACAACTTAATAATCTAACAATGGCTGCCTCCAGCGACTCCGGAGAAGCACTCCTCACACAACTTGCTAAATCTAACAATAATGGCTGCCTCCAGCGACTCCGGAGAAGTACCCCTTATACAACTTGTTAAATCTAACAACAATGGCTGCCTCCAGCGACTCCGGAGATGCACCCCTCACACAATTTGTTAAATCTAACAACAATGGCTGCCTCCAGCGACTACGGAGGAGAACGCCTTACACAATTTGTTAAATCTAACAATGGCTGCATCCAGCGACCCCGGAGAAGTACCCCTTATACAACTTGTTAAATCTAACAACAATGGCTGCCTCCAGCGACTCCGGAGAAGTACGCCTTACACAACTTGTTAAATCTAACAACAATTGCTGCGTCCAGCGACTCCGGAGAAGCACCCCTCACACAATTTGCTAAATCTAACAACAATGGCTGCCTCCAGCGACTACGGAGAAGAACGCCTTACACAATTTGTTAAATCTAACAATGGCTGCATCCAGCGACCCCGGAGAAGTACCCCTTATACAACTTGTTAAATCTAACAACAATGGCTGCCTCCAGCGACTCCGGAGAAGTACGCCTTACACAACTTGTTAAATCTAACAACAATTGCTGCGTCCAGCGACTCCGGAGAAGCACCCCTCACACAACTTGTTAAATCTAACAACAATGGCTGCCTCCATCTGCTCCAGATAAGCACCCAGCGACTAGCGTGTCCTGGTCCCAGGTGTAGCCGAATGCGTTCATATCGCTGCTGTACATCTTCAGCAGCGACTTGACGTGGGCGGCCGGGATGTCCCTGAAGGCCTCCAGGACCCGTCCGGCCACGCACTGAGGTTCTTCCGGATCAGGGGAGCCGCCCAACGCCTCGGGAGTGGAGTTCCGTAATTTGCGCATGTCCCCGTCGTACCATGACGTCACGTTAATGGCGGACTGAATGGCCGGGAAGTCCTGCCCCAGAGTCTCTATCTTGACTATGTAGGTGTAATTCATGTAGCAAGGGTCGCACTTCTGGAATGCGGGTATCCAATGCTGGTCGCTGGCTGGCTCGTTACGAGCCACCATGTAGGCCACAAACTCGGGGAATGTGACTCGCCGCGCCACGGCTTCTTCCAAGAGACTGAGGTCCGTGGCGCCGAAGGGGAATATGACCGTTTTTTTGATGACCTGTTTACCTGTCGCCGCCGTCGCGTTCTCGTACTCTCTGTGCAGGAGTAATGCATTGGCTAGAGTCCGCCTATTGCGATCTTTGAAGGGAACGGCGTCGAAAAGACGCTTGAAGTACGCTTCCTGACGTCCGGTCTGGTTGAATCGATACCGGTGCAGAATCAAGAGCCTCAGCCAGGGTTTGTAGTCGTCATCGTGATAAGTCTTGTCGTTGTGCGCAGACACGAGGCGGTCGAAAGGGTGCCGAACCACTAGGAACTTGAAGTAGTTCCGGAGTCGCAGTTGGCGCTCGGGTACGGCGTATGTATCCAGCCGTCTCACATTGTTACGCTTTAAGATTGATGGGTCATGGACGCTATACCGCTCGGGTAACTTCACTGGCCGGCCGTTGTTCCGGATCAAGAACCCGTGCCAGTATGACGTGCCCGCTTTGGGCAGAGGGCAGTAGATGACACGCCGGTAATCGACTACCAAGCAGCTGGGCGCACCATGTCTGACCCGTGATCGTCGACTTCCGGGACCCCCGCAGAAACGGGCCATAGTATCCAATCGTCGCTGGTTCCGATGGTGCAGTGCCTCCAGCGATACAGTCCGGGCAGCCTGTGCTGAAATCAGGGGTCAACCCGAAACAAATTGCAATAGTAATCAAACCTGTTTTTTTCTCATTCCTTATGTATCTGGGAATATCATTTTCAATATCTGCCAAAATCTATTGATTGGAACATATTTTTTACGGGGGTAGTTTACCCTACCCCCGTATCACCAGAAGGGATAACGTATTTGTCCTAACACGAAGTGGCAGAGAAGAGTTGTAATTGAGACCCCTACAACGAATTATGACCTGCGTACCCTTCGCCTACTACATGTAATGGGGCGTTATTTAATCTACCAAATACAACAAACAAAATTAAAATGTCTGTAATATTAAAGTTTATACATAATTTTTAATAAGGGAGCCCTCTACGGGATTTCCGGCTGTCGATCGACACCGTAGCACGCCGGGCGGGTCTCAAGTGTGACTCAAGTGTAAATTGTCCCATTTTCACAATTCAATCGACTATACACGCGTCTTATCTTTGGGGGCAGATCTACCTCCATGCCAAGCTAGATAGGCATGAAGAGCGCTAACTTGAAAGCCGGTCTCAGTATAGTTTGTCTCTGTATCGTTCTCTACATAAATACATTTAAAGCAAGTATCTATTATTTGTCTATATTGAAACAATTACTTATTAATTGTCTATATTAAAACAATTATCTATTTTTTGTCTAAATTTTTTAAAACAAGTATCTAGTATTTGTCTATTTTTTTAAAACTAGTATCTATTGTCTACATTTTGGAAACTAGTATCTATTATTTGTCTAAATATAAAATAACTTATCTCTTATTTATCTATTATTCGTCTAATCTTACAAGCCACAATTTCTTATCTAATCATACAAGTAACAATTATTTATCTAATCGTACAACAAGTGACAATTATCTATCTAATCTTACAAGTGACAATGATTTATCTAATTTTAAAACAAGTATCTATTAAGTGTTCAAAAGGAGTAAGAAAACGATTAACCAAAGTAATGTTTCGTGCCTTCATAATTGTGGTACTGTAGGCCTAATACATGTGTTCATGCTTATAAGTATCCTTACCTACAATGTTGGGTCCGCTTGCTGAGACTAGCTTCGTGTCTCCCATAAAGGCTGGTGATGACACGACTGTCGCATCTTTATAAGTGATGAGGTAAAGAATGCTGGTCGTAGCGACAAAACATACCGTTAAAACACCGGCAATTCTGAAACTAGCACAAGCACACCAGTCATACAGTAGAAGTGACACACGTTTCTTCTCGAAGTCAAGTGTAGTTTGTTGGTGTAGTAAAGGAATATGTATCCCCTATAACTTTCTAATTGGCGTACTAATTCGGTGGCTTTAATTGTAAACTCAGGGGTTCAAGATCCCCATTTCTTTATTTAAAATTGAAGAAAAATATTTTCCCAAAGTATTTTTCATCAAGGATGGCTGCCGAAAAATAAACTCTGTGTCACGGACACAGTGATATCTACTGACCTAATACGCCTTCCTGCCATAGCGCCAAATGACAGTACAGAGTCCTGCTTTGCTATCCGCATGGGCGTCTGGTTTATGTTGTTCACCGGTCATACATGGCGCGAGGTAGGAACTCGATGGCTTTCACCTGCAGGGTGCGGGCCTAGTGTTACAGTCGTTACAGTCGACAAGGCCGAAGAAGCAGACAATATAAATGACGAGGGTATACAAAAAAAACACCGAATTGATGCATGTATGATAAAACAAATTATCTCTCTATTTTTCTCTCTCCCTCTCTCCCTCTCTCACTCTCTCTCTCCCACACAGGGTCCACGCCCCACACAGATCTGTAAACGTAGCCCTATACACAGTCCCACACAGGGTCCACGCCCCACACAGACCTGTAAACGTAGCCCTATACACAGTCCCACACAGGGTCCACGCCCCACACAGACGTATAAACGTAGGCCTATACACAGTCCCACACAGGGTCCACGCCCCACACAGACCTATAAACGTTGACCTATACACAGTCCCACACAGGGTCCACGCCCCACACAGACCTATAAACGTTGACCTATACACAGTCCCACACAGGGTCCACGCCCCACACAGACCTGTAAACGTAGCCTTATACACAGTCCCACACAGGGTCCACGCCCCCCACAGACCTATAAACGTAGGCCTATACACAGTCCCACACAGTGTCCACGCCCCACACAGACCTATAAACGTAGGCCTATACACAGTCCCACACAGGGTCCACGCCCCACACAGACCTATAAACGTAGGTCTATACACAGTCCCACACAGGGTCCACGCCCCACACAGACCTATACACGTAGGCCTATACACAGTCCCACACAGGGTCCACGTCCCACACAGACCTATAAACGTAGGCCTATACACAGTCCCACACGGGGTCCACGCCATACACAGACCTATAAACGTAGGCCTATACACAGTCCCACACATGGTCCACGCCCCACACAGACCTATAAACGTAGGCCTATACACAGTCCCACACAGGGTCCACGCCCCACACAGACCTACAAACGTGGGCCTATACACAGTCCCACACAGGGTCCACGCCCCACACAGACATATAAACGTAGGCCTATACACAGTCCCACACGTGGTCCACGCCCCACACAGACCTATAAACGTAGCCCTATACACAGTCCCACACAGGGTCCACGCCCCACACAGACCTGTAAACGTAGTCCTATACACAGTCCCACACAGGGTCCACGCCCCACACAGACCTGTAAACGTAGCCCTATACACAGTCCCACACAGGGTCCACGCCCCACACAGACCTATAAACGTAGGCCTATACACAGTCCCACACAGGGTCCACGCCCCACACAGACCTATAAACGTAGGCCTATACACAGTCCCACACAGGGTCCACGCCCCACACAGACCTATAAACGTAGACCTATACACAGTCCCACACAGGGTCCACGCCCCACACAGACCTATAAACGTAGACCTATACACACTCCCACACAGGGTCCACGCCCCACACAGACCTATAAACGTAGGCCTATACACAGTCCCACACAGTGTCCACGCCCCACACAGACCTATAAACGTAGGCCTATACACAGTCCCACACAGGGTCCACGCCCCACACAGACCTATAAACGTAGGCCGACACACAGTCCCACACAGGGTCCACGCCCCACACAGACGTATAAACGTAGGCCTATACACAGTCCCACACGTGGTCCACGCCCCACACAGACCTATAAACGTAGCCCTATACACAGTCCCACACAGGGTCCACGCCCCACACAGACCTGTAAACGTAGTCCTATACACAGTCCCACACAGGGTCCACGCCCCACACAGACCTGTAAACGCAGCCCTAGACACAGTCCCACACAGGGTCCACGCCCCACCCAGACCTATAAACGTAGGCCTATACACAGTCCCACACAGGGTCCACGCCCCACACAGACCTATAAACGTAGGCCTATACACAGTCCAACACAAGGTCCACGCCCCACACAGACCTATAAACGTAGGCCTATACACAGTCCCACACAGGGTCCACGCCCCACACAGACCTGTAAACGTAGCCCTATACACAGTCCCACACAGGGTCCACGCCCCACACAGACCTATAAACGTAGACCTATACACAGTCCCACACAGGGTCCACGCCCCACACAGACCTATAAACGTAGACCTATACACAGTCCCACACAGGGTCCACGCCCCACACAGACCTGTCAACGTAGGCCTATACACAGTCCCACACAGGGTCCACGCCCCACACAGACCTGTAAACGTAGACCTATACACAGTCCCACACAGGGTCCACGCCCCACACAGACCTATAAACGTAGGTCTATACACAGTCCCACACAGGGTCCACGCCCCACACAGACCTGTAAACGTAGCCCTATACACAGTCCCACACAGGGTCCACGCCCCACACAGACCTATAAACGTAGGCCTATACACAGTCTCTCACAGGGTCCACGCCCCACACAGACCTGTAAACGTAGGCCTATACACACTCCCACACAGGGTCCACGCCCCACACAGACCTATAAACGTAGGCCTATACACAGTCCCACACCGGGTCCACGCCCCACACCGACCTATAAACGTAGGCCTATACACAGTCCCACACAGGGTCCACGCCCCACACAGACCTATAAACGTAGCCCTATACACAGTCCCACACAGGGTCCACGCCCCACACAGACCTATAAACGTAGCCCTATACACAGTCCCACACAGGGTCCACGCCCCACACAGACCTGTAAACGTGGGCCTATACACAGTCCCACACAGGGTCCACGCCCCACACAGACCTGTAAACGTAGGCCTATACACAGTCCCACACAGGGTCCACGCCTCACACAGACCTGTAAACGTAGCCCTATACACAGTCCCACACAGGGTCCACGCCCTACACAGACCTATAAACGTAGACCTATACACAGTCCCACACAGGGTCCACGCCCTACACAGACCTATAAACGTAGCCCTATACACAGTCCCACACAGGGTCCACGCCCTACACAGACCTATAAACGTAGACCTATACACAGTCCCACACAGGGTCCACGCCCCACAGAGACCTGTAAACGTAGACCTATACACAGTCCCACACAGGGTCCACGCCCCACACAGACCTGTCAACGTAGGTCTATACACAGTTCCACACAGGGTCCACGCCCCACACAGACCTATACACGTAGGCCTATACACAGTCCCACACAGGGTCCACGCCCCACACAGACCTATAAACGTAGGCCTATACACAGTCCCACACAGGGTCCACGCCCCACACAGACCTGTAAACGTAGGCCTATACACAGTCCCACACAGGGTCCACGCCCCACACAGACGTATAAACGTAGACCTATACACAGTCCCACACATGGTCCACGCCCCACACAGACCTGTAAACGTAGGCCTATACACAGTCCCACACAGGGTCCACGCCCCACACAGACGTATAAACGTAGACCTATACACAGTCCCACACAGGGTCCACGCCCCACACAGACGTATAAACGTAGGCCTATACACAGTCCCACACAGGGTCCACGCCCCACACAGACCTGTAAACGTAGGCCTATACACAGTCCCACACAGGGTCCACGCCCCACACAGACGTATAAACGTAGGCCTATACACAGTCCCACACAGGGTCCACGCCCCACACAGACCTGTAAACGTAGGCCTATACACAGTCCCACACAGGGTCCACGCCCCACACAGACCTATAAACGTAGACCTATACACAGTCCCACACAGGGTCCACGCCCCACACAGACCTATAAACGTAGACCTATACACAGTCCCACACAGGGTCCACGCCCCACACAGACGTATAAACGTAGGCCTATACACAGTCCCACACAGGGTCCACGCCCCACACAGACCTATAAACGTAGGCCTATACACAGTCCCACACAGGGTCCACGCCCCACACAGACCTATAAACGTAGGCCTATACACAGTCCCACACAGGGTCCACGCCCCACACAGACCTATAAACGTAGGCCTATACACAGTCCCACACAGGGTCCACGCCCCACACAGACCTGTAAACGTAGCCCTATACACAGTCCCACACAGGTTCCACGCCCCACACAGACCTATAAACGTAGGCCTATACACAGTCCCACACAGAGTCCACGCCCCACACAGACCTGTAAACGTAGCCCTATACACAGTCCCACACAGTGTCCACGCCCCACACAGACCTATAAACGTTGGCCTATACACAGTCCCACACAGGGTCCACGCCCCATACAGACCTATAAACGTAGACCTATACACAGTCCCACACAGGGTCCACGCTCCACACAGACCTATAAACGTAGACCTATACACAGTCCCACACAGGGTCCACGCCCCACACAGACGTATAAACGTAGGCCTATACACAGTCCCACACAGGGTCCACGCCCCACACAGACCTGTAAACGTAGGCCTATACACAGTCCCACACAGGGTCCACGCCCCACACAGACCTATAAACGTAGGCCTATACACAGTCCCACACAGGGTCCACGCCCCACACAGACCTGTAAACGTAGGCCTATACACAGTCCCACACAGGGTCCACGCCCCACACAGACCTATAAACGTAGGCCTATACACAGTCCCACACAGGGTCCACGCCCCACACAGACCTGTAAACGTAGCCCTATACACAGTCCCACACAGGGTCCACGCCCCACACAGACCTATAAACGTAGGCCTATACACAGTCCCACACAGGGTCCACGCCCCACACAGACCTGTAAACGTAGCCCTATACACAGTCCCACACAGTGTCCACGCCCCACACAGACCTATAAACGTAGGCCTATACACAGTCCCACACAGGGTCCACGCCCCACACAGACCTATAAACGTAGACTTATACACAGTTCCACACAGGGTCCACGCCCCACACAGACCTATAAACGTAGACCTATACACAGTCCCACACAGGGTCCACGTCCCACACAGACCTATAAACGTAGGCCTATACACACTCCCACACAGGGTCCACGCCCCACACAGACCTATAAACGTAGGCCTATACACAGTCCTACACAGTGTCCACGCCCCACACAGGCCTATAAACGTAGACCTATACCAAGTCCCACACAGGGTCCACGCCCCACACAGACCTATAAACGTAGGCCTATACACAGTCCCACACATGGTCCACGCCCCACACAGACCTGTCAACGTAGGCCTATACACAGTCCCACACAGGGTCCACGCCCCACACAGACGTATAAACGTAGGCCTATACACAGTCCCACACATGGTCCACGCCCCACACAGACCTGTCAACGTAGGCCTATACACAGTCCCACACAGGGTCCACGCCCCACACAGACCTATAAACGTAGGCCTATACACAGTCCCACACATGGTCCACGCCCCACACAGACCTATAAACGTAGGCCTATACACACTCCCACAGAGGGTCCACGCCCCACACAGACGTATAAACGTAGGCCTATACACAGTCCCACACAGGGTCCACGCCCCACACAGACGTATAAACGTAGGCCTATACACAGTCCCACACGGGGGCCACGCCCCACACAGACGTATAAACGTAGGCCTATACACAGTCCCACACAGGGTCCACGCCCCACACAGACCTGTAAACGTAGGCCTATACACAGTCCCACACATGGGCCACGCCCCACACAGACCTATAAACGTAGACCTATACACAGTCCCACACAGGGTCCACGCCCCACACAGACGTATAAACGTAGGCCTATACACAGTCCCACACAGGGTCCACGCCCCACACAGACCTGTAAACGTAGCCCTATACACAGTCCCACACAGTGTCCACGCCCCACACAGACGTATAAACGTAGACCTATACACAGTCCCACACAGGGTCCACGCCCCACACAGACCTATAAACGTAGGCCTATACACAGTCCCACACAGGGTCCACGCCCCACACAGACCTATAAACGTAGGCCTATACACAGTCCCACACAGGGTCCACGCCCCACACAGACCTATAAACGTAGACCTATACACAGTCCCACACAGGGTCCACGCCCCACACAGACGTATAAACGTAGGCCTATACACAGTCCCACACGGGGGCCACGCCCCACACAGACCTATAAACGTAGGCCTATACACAGTCCCACACAGGGTCCACGCCCCACACAGACCTGTAAACGTAGGCCTATACACAGTCCCACACATGGTCCACGCCCCACACAGACGTATAAACGTAGGCATATACACAGTCCCACACATGGTCCACGCCCCACACAGACCTATAAACGTAGGCCTATACACAGTCCCACACAGGGTCCACGCCCCACACAGACCTGTAAACGTAGGCCTATACACAGTCCCACACATGGTCCACGCCCCACACAGACCTATAAACGTAGACCTATACACAGTCCCACACAGGGTCCACGCCCCACACAGACATATAAACGTAGGCCTATACACAGTCCCACACAGGGTCCACGCCCCACACAGACCTGTAAACGTAGGCCTATACACAGTCCCACACAGGGTCCACGTCCCACACAGACCTATAAACGTACGCCTATACACAGTCCCACACATGGTCCACGCCCCACACAGAGGTATAAACGTAGCCCTATACAGAGTCCCACACAGGGTCCACGCCCCCCACAGACCTATAAACGTAGGCCTATACACAGTCCCACACAGGGTCCACGCCTCACACAGACCTATACACGTAGGCCTATACACAGTCCCACACAGGGTCCACGCCCCACACAGACCTATAAACGTAGGCCTATACACAGTCCCACACAGGGTCCACGCCCCACACAGACGTATAAACGTAGGCCTATACACACTCCCACACAGGGTCCACGCCCCACACAGACGTATAAACGTAGCCCTATACACAGTCCCACACAGGGTCCACGCCCCACACAGACCTATAAACGTAGGTCTATACACAGTCCCACACAGGGTCCACGCCCCACACAGACCTATAAACGTAGGCCTATACACAGTCCCACACATGGTCCACGCCCCACACAGACCTATAAACGTAGGTCTATACACAGTCCCACACAGGGTCCACGCCCCACACAGACCTATAAACGTAGGCCTATACACAGTCCCACACATGGTCCACGCCCCACACAGACCTGTCAACGTAGGCCTATACACAGTCCCACACAGGGTCCACGCCCCACACAGACCTATAAACGTAGCCCTATACACAGTCCCACACAGGGTCCACGCCCCACACAGACGTATAAACGTAGGCCTATACACAGTCCCACACAGGGTCCACGCCCCACACAGACCTATAAACGTAGGCCTATACACAGTCCCACACAGGGTCCACGCCCCACACAGACGTATAAACGTAGGCCTATACACAGTCCCACACAGGGTCCACGCCCCACACAGACCTATAAACGTAGGCCTATACACAGTCCCACACAGGGTCCACGCCCCACACAGACCTATAAACGTAGGCCTATACACAGTCCCACACAGGGTCCACGCCCCACACAGACCTATAAACGTAGGCCTATACACAGTCCCACACATGGTCCACGCCCCACACAGACCTGTCAACGTAGGCCTATACACAGTCCCACACAGGGTCCACGCCCCACACAGACCTATAAACGTAGGCCTATACACAGTCCCACACAGTGTCCACGCCCCACACAGGCCTATAAACGTAGACCTATACACAGTCCCACACAGGGTCCACGCCCCACACAGACCTATAAACGTAGGCCTATACACAGTCCCACACAGGGTCCACGCCCCACACAGGCCTATAAACGTAGACCTATACACAGTCCCACACAGGGTCCGCGCCCCACACAGACCTATAAACGTAGGCCTATACACAGTCCCACACATGGTCCACGCCCCACACAGACCTGTCAACGTAGGCCTATACACAGTCCCACACAGGGTCCACGCCCCACACAGACCTATAAACGTAGGCCTATACACAGTCCCACACAGGGTCCACGCCCCACACAGACGTATAAACGTAGGCCTATACACAGTCCCACACAGGGTCCACGCCCCACACAGACCTATAAACGTAGGCCTATACACACTCCCACACAGGGTCCACGCCCCACACAGACGTATAAACGTAGGCCTATACACAGTCCCACACAGGGTCCACGCCCCACACAGACCTATACACGTAGGCCTATACACAGTCCCACACAGGGTCCACGCCCCACACAGACCTATAAACGTAGCCCTATACACAGTCCCACACAGGGTCCACGCCCCACACAGACCTATAAACGTAGGCCTATACACAGTCCAACACAAGGTCCACGCCCCACACAGACCTATAAACGTAGGCCTATACACAGTCCCACACAGGGTCCACGCCCCACACAGACCTATAAACGTAGGCCTATACACAGTCCCACACAGGGTCCACGCCCCACACAGACCTATAAACGTAGCCCTATACACAGTCCCACACAGGGTCCACGCCCCACACAGACCTGTAAACGTGGGCCTATACACAGTCCCACACAGGGTCCACGCCCCACACAGACCTATAAACGTAGGCCTATACACAGTCCCACACAGGGTCCACGCCCCACACAGACCTATAAACGTAGACCTATACACAGTCCCACACAGGGTCCACGCCCCACACAGACCTATAAACGTAGCCCTATACACAGTCCCACACAGGGTCCACGCCCCACACAGACCTATACACGTAGGCCTATACACAGTCCCACACAGGGTCCACGCCCCACACAGACCTATACACGTAGGCCTATACACAGTCCCACACAGGGTCCACGCCCCACACAGACCTATAAACGTAGGCCTATACACAGTCCCACACAGGGTCCACGCCCCACACAGACCTATAAACGTAGACCTATACACAGTCCCACACAGGGTCCACGCCCCACACAGACCTATAAACGTAGCCCTATACACAGTCCCACACAGGGTCCACGCCCCACACAGACCTATAAACGTAGGCCTATACACAGTCCCACACAGGGTCCACGCCCCACACAGACGTATAAACGTAGGCCTATACACAGTCCCACACAGGGTCCACGCCCCACACAGACCTATAAACGTAGGCCTACACACAGTCCCACACAGGGTCCACGCCCCACACAGACCTATACACGTAGGCCTATACACAGTCCCACACAGGGTCCACGCCCCACACAGACCTGTAAACGTAGGCCTATACACAGTCCCACACAGTGTCCACGCCCCACACAGACGTATAAACGTAGGCCTATACACAGTCCCACACAGGGTCCACGCCCCACACAGACCTATAAACGTAGGCCTATACACAGTCCCACACATGGTCCACGCCCCACACAGACCTATAAACGTAGGCCTGTACACAGTCCCACACAGGGTCCACGCCCCACACAGACCTATAAACGTAGACCTATACACAGTCCCACACAGGGTCCACGCCCCACACAGACCTGTAAACGTAGGCCTATACACAGTCCCACACATGGTCCACGCCCCACACAGACCTATAAACGTAGGCCTATACACAGTCCCACACAGGGTCCACGCCCCACACAGACCTATAAACGTAGGCCTATACACAGTCCCACACAGGGTCCACGCCCCACACAGACCTGTAAACGTAGGCCTATACACAGTCCCACACAGGGTCCACGCCCCACACAGACCTATAAACGTAGGCCTATACACAGTCCCACACAGGGTCCCCGCCCCACACAGACCTGTAAACGTAGCCCTATACACAGTCCCACACATGGTCCACGCCCCACACAGACCTATACACGTAGGCCTATACACAGTCCCACACAGGGTCCACGCCCCACACAGACCTGTAAACGTAGGCCTATACACAGTCCCACACAGGGTCCACGCCCCACACAGACCTATAAACGTAGGCCTACACACAGTCCCACACAGGGTCCACGCCCCACACAGACCTATAAACGTAGCCCTATACACAGTCCCACACAGGGTCCACGCCCCACACAGACCTATACACGTAGGCCTATACACAGTCCCACACAGGGTCCACGCCCCACACAGACCTGTAAACGTAGACCTATACACAGTCCCACACAGGGTCCACGCCCCACACAGACGTATAAACGTAGGCCTATACACAGTCCCACACAGGGTCCACGCCCCACACAGACCTATAAACGTAGGCCTATACACAGTCCCACACAGGGTCCACGCCCCACACAGACCTATAAACGTAGCCCTATACACAGTCCCACACAGGGTCCACGCCCCACACAGACCTATAAACGTAGCCCTATACACAGTCCCACACAGGGTCCACGCCCCACACAGACCTGTAAACGTAGGTCTATACACAGTCCCACACAGGGTCCACGCCCTACACAGACCTATAAACGTAGGCCTATACACAGTCCCACACAGGGTCCACGCCCCACACAGACCTGTAAACGTAGGCCTATACACAGTCCCACACAGGGTCCACGCCCCACACAGACCTGTAAACGTAGGTCTATACACAGTCCCACACAGGGTCCACGCCCCACACAGACCTATAAACGTAGGCCTATACACAGTCCCACACAGGGTCCACGCCCCACACAGACCTGTAAACGTAGGCCTATACACAGTCCCACACAGGGTCCACGCCCCACACAGACCTATAAACGTAGGCCTATACACAGTCCCACACAGGGTCCACGCCCCACACAGACCTGTAAACGTAGCCCTATACACAGTCCCACACATGGTCCACGCCCCACACAGACCTATACACGTAGGCCTATACACAGTCCCACACAGGGTCCACGCCCCACACAGACCTATAAACGTAGACCTATACACAGTCCCACACAGGGTCCACGTCCCACACAGACCTATAAACGTAGCCCTATACACAGTCCCACACAGGGTCCACGCCCCACACAGACGTATAAACGTAGGCCTATACACAGTCCCACACAGGGTCCACGCCCCACACAGACCTATAAACGTAGGCCTATACACAGTCCCACACAGTGTCCACGCCCCACACAGGCCTATAAACGTAGACCTATACACAGTCCCACACAGGGTCCACGCCCCACACAGACCTATAAACGTAGGCCTATACACAGTCCCACACAGGGTCCACGCCCCACACAGGCCTATAAACGTAGACCTATACACAGTCCCACACAGGGTCCGCGCCCCACACAGACCTATAAACGTAGGCCTATACACAGTCCCACACATGGTCCACGCCCCACACAGACCTGTCAACGTAGGCCTATACACAGTCCCACACAGGGTCCACGCCCCACACAGACCTATAAACGTAGGCCTATACACAGTCCCACACAGGGTCCACGCCCCACACAGACGTATAAACGTAGGCCTATACACAGTCCCACACAGGGTCCACGCCCCACACAGACCTATAAACGTAGGCCTATACACACTCCCACACAGGGTCCACGCCCCACACAGACGTATAAACGTAGGCCTATACACAGTCCCACACAGGGTCCACGCCCCACACAGACCTATACACGTAGGCCTATACACAGTCCCACACAGGGTCCACGCCCCACACAGACCTATAAACGTAGCCCTATACACAGTCCCACACAGGGTCCACGCCCCACACAGACCTATAAACGTAGGCCTATACACAGTCCAACACAAGGTCCACGCCCCACACAGACCTATAAACGTAGGCCTATACACAGTCCCACACAGGGTCCACGCCCCACACAGACCTATAAACGTAGGCCTATACACAGTCCCACACAGGGTCCACGCCCCACACAGACCTATAAACGTAGCCCTATACACAGTCCCACACAGGGTCCACGCCCCACACAGACCTGTAAACGTGGGCCTATACACAGTCCCACACAGGGTCCACGCCCCACACAGACCTATAAACGTAGGCCTATACACAGTCCCACACAGGGTCCACGCCCCACACAGACCTATAAACGTAGACCTATACACAGTCCCACACAGGGTCCACGCCCCACACAGACCTATAAACGTAGCCCTATACACAGTCCCACACAGGGTCCACGCCCCACACAGACCTATACACGTAGGCCTATACACAGTCCCACACAGGGTCTACGCCCCACACAGACCTATACACGTAGGCCTATACACAGTCCCACACAGGGTCCACGCCCCACACAGACCTATAAACGTAGGCCTATACACAGTCCCACACAGGGTCCACGCCCCACACAGACCTATAAACGTAGACCTATACACAGTCCCACACAGGGTCCACGCCCCACACAGACCTATAAACGTAGCCCTATACACAGTCCCACACAGGGTCCACGCCCCACACAGACCTATAAACGTAGGCCTATACACAGTCCCACACAGGGTCCACGCCCCACACAGACGTATCAACGTAGGCCTATACACAGTCCCACACAGGGTCCACGCCCCACACAGACCTATAAACGTAGGCCTACACACAGTCCCACACAGGGTCCACGCCCCACACAGACCTATACACGTAGGCCTATACACAGTCCCACACAGGGTCCACGCCCCACACAGACCTGTAAACGTAGGCCTATACACAGTCCCACACAGTGTCCACGCCCCACACAGACGTATAAACGTAGGCCTATACACAGTCCCACACAGGGTCCACGCCCCACACAGACCTATAAACGTAGGCCTATACACAGTCCCACACATGGTCCACGCCCCACACAGACCTATAAACGTAGGCCTGTACACAGTCCCACACAGGGTCCACGCCCCACACAGACCTATAAACGTAGGCCTATACACAGTCCCACACAGGGTCCACGCCCCACACAGACCTGTAAACGTAGGCCTATACACAGTCCCACACATGGTCCACGCCCCACACAGACCTATAAACGTAGGCCTATACACAGTCCCACACATGGTCCACGCCCCACACAGACCTATAAACGTAGGCCTATACACAGTCCCACACAGGGTCCACGCCCCACACAGACCTATAAACGTAGGCCTATACACAGTCCCACACAGGGTCCACGCCCCACACAGACCTGTAAACGTAGGCCTATACACAGTCCCACACAGGGTCCACGCCCCACACAGACCTATAAACGTAGGCCTATACACAGTCCCACACAGGGTCCCCGCCCCACACAGACCTGTAAACGTAGCCCTATACACAGTCCCACACATGGTCCACGCCCCACACAGACCTATACACGTAGGCCTATACACAGTCCCACACAGGGTCCACGCCCCACACAGACCTGTAAACGTAGGCCTATACACAGTCCCACACAGGGTCCACGCCCCACACAGACCTATAAACGTAGGCCTACACACAGTCCCACACAGGGTCCACGCCCCACACAGACCTATAAACGTAGCCCTATACACAGTCCCACACAGGGTCCACGCCCCACACAGACCTATACACGTAGGCCTATACACAGTCCCACACAGGGTCCACGCCCCACACAGACCTGTAAACGTAGACCTATACACAGTCCCACACAGGGTCCACGCCCCACACAGACGTATAAACGTAGGCCTATACACAGTCCCACACAGGGTCCACGCCCCACACAGACCTATAAACGTAGGCCTATACACAGTCCCACACAGGGTCCACGCCCCACACAGACCTATAAACGTAGCCCTATACACAGTCCCACACAGGGTCCACGCCCCACACAGACCTATAAACGTAGCCCTATACACAGTCCCACACAGGGTCCACGCCCCACACAGACCTGTAAACGTAGGTCTATACACAGTCCCACACAGGGTCCACGCCCTACACAGACCTATAAACGTAGGCCTATACACAGTCCCACACAGGGTCCACGCCCCACACAGACCTGTAAACGTAGGCCTATACACAGTCCCACACAGGGTCCACGCCCCACACAGACCTGTAAACGTAGGTCTATACACAGTCCCACACAGGGTCCACGCCCCACACAGACCTATAAACGTAGGCCTATACACAGTCCCACACAGGGTCCACGCCCCACACAGACCTGTAAACGTAGGCCTATACACAGTCCCACACAGGGTCCACGCCCCACACAGACCTATAAACGTAGGCCTATACACAGTCCCACACAGGGTCCACGCCCCACACAGACCTGTAAACGTAGCCCTATACACAGTCCCACACATGGTCCACGCCCCACACAGACCTATACACGTAGGCCTATACACAGTCCCACACAGGGTCCACGCCCCACACAGACCTATAAACGTAGGCCTACACACAGTCCCACACAGGGTCCACGCCCCACACAGACCTATAAACGTAGCCCTATACACAGTCCCACACATGGTCCACGCCCGACACAGACCTATACACGTAGGCCTATACACAGTCCCACACAGGGTCCACGCCCCACACAGACCTATAAACGTAGGCCTATACACAGTCCCACACAGGGTCCACGCCCCACACAGACCTATAAACGTAGCCCTATACACAGTCCCACACAGGGTCCACGCCCCACACAGACGTATAAACGTAGCCCTATACACAGTCCCACACAGGGTCCACGCCCCACACAGACGTATAAACGTAGCCCTATACACAGTCCCACACAGGGTCCACGCCCCACACAGACCTATATACGTAGGCCTATACACAGTCCCACACAGGGTCCGCGCCCCACACAGACCTATACACGTAGGCCTACACACAGTCCCACACAGGGTCCACGCCCCACACAGACCTATAAACGTAGGCCTATACACAGTCCCACACAGGGTCCACGCCCCACACAGACCTATAAACGTAGCCCTATACACAGTCCCACACAGGGTCCACGTCCCACACAGACCTGTAAACGTGGGCCTATACACAGTCCCACACAGGATCCACGCCCCACACAGACCTATACACGTAGGCCTATACACAGTCCCACACATGGTCCACGCCCAACACAGACCTATAAACGTAGGCCTATACACAGTCCCACACAGGGTCCACGCCCCACACAGACCTGTAAACGTAGGCCTACACACAGTCCCACACAGGGTCCACGCCCCACACAGACCTATAAACGTAGGCCTATACACAGTCCCACACAGTGTCCACGCCCCACACAGACCTATACACGTAGGCCTATACACAGTCCCACACAGGGTCCACGCCCCACACAGACCTATAAACGTAGGCCTATACACAGTCCCACACAGGGTCCACGCCCCACACAGACCTATAAACGTAGCCCTATACACAGTCCCACACAGGGTCCACGCCCCACACAGACCTGTAAACGTGGGCCTATACACAGTCCCACACAGGGTCCACGCCCCACACAGACCTATAAACGTAGGCCTATACACAGTCCCACACAGGGTCCACGCCCCACACAGACCTATAAACGTAGACCTATACACAGTCCCACACAGGGGCCACGCCCCACACAGACCTATAAACGTAGCCCTATACACAGTCCCACACAGGGTCCGCGCCCCACACAGACCTATAAACGTAGGCCTATACACAGTCCCACACAGGGTCCACGCCCCACAAAGACGTATAAACGTAGGCCTATACACAGTCCCACACAGGGTCAACGCCCAACACAGACCTATAAACGTAGGCCTATACACAGTCCCACACAGGGTCCACGCCCCACACAGACCTATAAACGTAGGCCTACACACAGTCCCACACAGGGTCCACGCCCCACACAGACCTATACACGTAGGCCTATACACAGTCCCACACAGGGTCCACGCCCCACACAGACCTATAAACGTCGGCCTGTACACAGTCCCACACAGTGTCCACGCCCCACACAGACGTATAAACGTAGGCCTATACACAGTCCCACACAGGGTCCACGCCCCACACAGACCTATAAACGTAGGCCTATACACAGTCCCACACAGGGTCCACGCCCCACACAGACCTATAAACGTAGGCCTATACACAGTGCCACACAGGGTCCACGCCCCACACAGACCTGTAAAGGTAGGCCTATACACAGTCCCACACAGTGTCCACGCCCCACACAGACCTATAAACGTAGGCCTATACACAGTCCCACACAGGGTCCACGCCCCACACAGACGTATAAACGTAGGCCTATACACAGTCCCACACAGTGTCCACGCCCCACACAGACCTATAAACGTAGACCTATACACAGTCCCACACAGGGTCCACGCCCCACACAGACCTATAAACGTAGGCCTATACACAGTCCCACACAGGGTCCACGCCCCACACAGACCTGTAAACGTAGGCCTATACACAGTCCCACACAGGGTCCACGCCCCACACAGACGTATAAACGTAGGCCTATACACAGTCCCACACAGTGTCCACGCCCCACACAGACCTATAAACGTAGCCCTATACACAGTCCCACACAGGGTCCACGCCCCACACAGACCTGTAAACGTAGGCCTATACACAGTCCCACACATGGTCCACGCCCAACACAGACCTATAAACGTAGGCCTATACACAGTCCCACACAGGGTCCACGCCCCACACAGACCTGTAAACGTAGGCCTATACACAGTCCCACACAGGGTCCACGCCCCACACAGACGTATAAACGTAGGCCTATACACAGTCCAACACAGGGTCCACGCCCCACACAGACCTATACACGTAGACCTATACACAGTCCCACACAGGGTCCACGCCTCACACAGACCTATAAACGTAGGCCTATACACAGTCCCACACATGGTCCACGCCCAACACAGACCTATAAACGTAGCCCTATACACAGTCCCACACAGGGTCCACGCCCCACACAGACCTGTAAACGTGGGCCTATACACAGTCCCACACAGGGTCCACGCCCCACACAGACGTATAAACGTAGGCCTATACACAGTCCCACACAGGTTCCACGCCCCACACAGACCTGTAAACGTAGCCCTATACACAGTCCCACACAGGGTCCACGCCCCACACAGACGTATAAACGTAGGCCTATACACAGTCCCACACAGGGTCCACGCCCCACACACACCTGTAAACGTAGCCTTATACACAGTCCCACACAGGGTCCACGCCCCACACAGACGTATAAACGTAGGCCTATACACAGTCCCACACAGGGTCCACGCCCCACACAGACCTATAAACGTAGACCTATACACAGTCCCACACAGGGTCCACGCCCCACACAGACCTGTAAACGTAGGCCTATACACAGTCCCACACAGGGTCCACGCCCCACACAGACCTATAAACGTAGGCCTATACACAGTCCCACACAGGGTCCACGCCCCACACAGACCTGTAAACGTAGCCTTATACACAGTCCCAAACAGGGTCCACGCCCCACACAGACCTATAAACGTAGGCCTACACACAGTCCCACACAGGGTCCACGCCCCACACAGACCTGTAAACGTAGCCCTATACACAGTCCCACACAGGGTCCACGCCCCACACAGACCTATAAACGTAGGCCTATACACAGTCCCACACAGGGTCCACGCCCCACACAGACCTGTAAACGTAGCCCTATACACAGTCCCACACAGTGTCCACGCCCCACACAGACCTATAAACGTAGGCCTATACACACTCCCACACAGGGTCCACGCCCCACACAGACCTATACACGTAGGCCTATACACAGTCCCACACAGGGTCCACGCCCCACACAGACCTATAAACGTAGGCCTATACACAGTCCCACACAGGGTCCACGCCCCACACAGACCTATAAACGTAGCCCTATACACAGTCCCACACAGGGTCCACGCCCCACACAGACCTGTAAACGTGGGCCTATACACAGTCCCACACAGGGTCCACGCCCCACACAGACCTATAAACGTAGCCCTATACACAGTCCCACACAGTGTCCACGCCCCACACAGACCTATAAACGTAGGCCTATACACAGTCCCCCACAGGGTCCACGCCGCACACAGACCTGTAAACGTAGCCCTATACACAGTCCCACACAGGGTCCACGCCCCACACAGACCTATAAACGTAGGCCTATACACAGTCCCACACAGGGTCCACGCCCCACACAGACCTGTAAACGTAGCCCTATACACAGTCCCACACAGTGTCCACGCCCCACACAGACCTATAAACGTAGGCCTATACACAGTCCCACACAGGGTCCACGCCCCACACAGACCTGTAAACGTAGGCCTATGCACAGTCCCACACAGTGTCCACGCCCCACACAGACCTATAAACGTAGGCCTATACACAGTGCCACACAGGGTCCACGCCCCACACAGACCTATAAACGTAGGCCTATACACAGTCCCACACAGGGTCCACGCCCCACACAGACCTATAAACGTAGGCCTATACACAGTCCCACACAGTGTCCACGCCCCACACAGACCTATAAACGTAGCCCTATACACAGTCCCACACAGGGTCCACGCCCCACACAGACCTATAAACGTAGGCCTATACACAGTCCCACACAGGGTCCACGCCCCACACAGACCTATAAACGTAGGCCTATACACAGTCCCACACAGGGTCCACGTCCCACACAGACCTGTAAACGTGGGCCTATACACAGTCCCACACAGGGTCCACGCCCCACACAGACCTATAAACGTAGGCCTATACACAGTCCCACACAGGGTCCACGCCCCACACAGACCTATAAACGTAGCCCTATACACAGTCCCACACAGGGTCCACGCCCCACACAGACCTGTAAACGTGGGCCTATACACAGTCCCACACAGGGTCCACGCCCCACACAGACCTATAAACGTAGGCCTATACACAGTCCCACACAGGGTCCACGCCCCACACAGACCTATAAACGTAGACCTATACACAGTCCCACACAGGGTCCACGCCCCACACAGACCTATAAACGTAGCCCTATACACAGTCCCACACAGGGTCCACGCCCCACACAGACCTATACACGTAGGCCTATACACAGTCCAACACAAGGTCCACGCCCCACACAGACCTATAAACGTAGGCCTATACACAGTCCCACACATGGTCCACGCCCCACACAGACCTATACACGTAGGCCTATACACAGTCCCACACAGGGTCCACGCTCCACACAGACCTATAAACGTAGGCCTATACACAGTCCCACACAGGGTCCACGCCCCACACAGACCTATAAACGTAGACCTATACACAGTCCCACACAGGGTCCACGCCCCACACAGACCTATAAACGTAGCCCTATACACAGTCCCACACAGGGTCCACGCCCCACACAGACCTATAAACGTAGGCCTATACACAGTCCCACACAGGGTCCACGCCCCACACAGACGTATAAACGTAGGCCTATACACAGTCCCACACAGGGTCCACGCCCCACACAGACCTATAAACGTAGGCCTACACACAGTCCCACACAGGGTCCACGCCCCACACAGACCTATACACGTAGGCCTATACACAGTCCCACACAGTGTCCACGCCCCACACAGACCTATAAACGTAGGCCTATACACAGTCCCACACAGGGTCCACGCCCCACACAGACCTATAAACGTAGGCCTATACACAGTCCCACACATGGTCCACGCCCAACACAGACCTATAAACGTAGGCCTGTACACAGTCCCACACAGGGTCCACGCCCCACACAGACCTATAAACGTAGGCCTGTACACAGTCCCACACAGGGTCCACGCCCCACACAGACCTATAAACGTAGGCCTATACACAGTCCCACACATGGTCCACGCCCCACACAGACCTATAAACGTCGGCCTGTACACAGTCCCACACAGGGTCCACGCCCCACACAGACCTATAAACGTAGCCCTATACACAGTCCCACACATGGTCCACGCCCCACACAGACCTATAAATGTAGGCCTATACACAGTCCCACACATGGTCCACGCCCCACACAGACGTATAAACGTAGCCCTATACACAGTCCCACACAGGGTCCACGCCCCACACAGACCTATAAACGTAGGCCTATACACAGTCCCACACAGGGTCCACGCCCCACACAGACCTATAAACGTAGCCTTATACACAGTCCCACACATGGTCCACGCCCCACACAGACCTATAAATGTAGGCCTATACACAGTCCCACACATGGTCCACGCCCCACACAGACCTATAAATGTAGGCCTATACACAGTCCCACACATGGTCCACGCCCCACACAGACGTATAAACGTAGCCCTATACACAGTCCCACACAGGGTCCACGCCCCACACAGACCTATCAACGTAGGCCTATACACAGTCCCACACAGGGTCCACGCCCCACACAGACCTATAAACGTAGACCTATACACAGTCCCACACGGGGTCCACGCCCCACACAGACCTGTCAACGTAGGTCTATACACAGTCCCACACAGGGTCCACGCCCCACACAGACCTATAAACGTAGACCTATACACAGTCCCACACAGGGTCCACGCCCCACACAGACCTGTAAACGTAGACCTATACACAGTCCCACACAGGGTCCACGCCCCACACAGACCTATAAACGTAGACCTATACACAGTCCCACACAGGGTCCACGCCCCACACAGACGTATAAACGTAGGCCTATACACAGTCCCACACAGGGTCCACGCCCCACACAGACCTATAAACGTAGCCCTATACACAGTCCCACACAGGGTCCACGCCTCACACAGACCTATAAACGTAGGCCTATACACAGTCCCACACAGGGTCCACGCCCCACACAGACCTATAAACGTAGCCCTATACACAGTCCCACACAGGGTCCACGCCCCCCTTTTTGAAGATCCTGGTTCTGCCCGTACCAGCCTACATACTGGCCTATATCATTGCGCAAAGCGAGCGTCCGCAAGTAGATCTCAACCACATGTATATATATGTATCCCCCACCCTCCCCCCCAGTATGAATCAACACAGCCTCAGGAGACCTGTATGCATCGCTCACACCCCCGCCCCCCCCCCACCCCCACCCCTCCAACCCCTCTCCCCCAACAAACACACAGACTTGTCCTCTTGCCAACCGTTCTTGACATACAAAGGCACCCTGCACCCAGTTGCATGCGGATGTTCGTTGAACTCGCGCGATCACTGTGACTGTGTGATGTCGCAGGTTGTTGTCACAGAGTGCACGCTGTTGTCACAGGTTGTGTGTCGGGGCCGTCCAAGGAGGAAGGATCAGCGTAGAGGTGAGTCAACCTGTAACGAAGCTAGCTCGCTCAGCTGGATATGTAGTGTATATAGTGTAAGATTGGCGTAGGCCGACGTTTTAGCCTGCATGTGTATCTACATAATTATGTTGATTTGGATTTATAACGCGAATAATGTCAAACGTAAGGTGTTCTGCATGTCATTTATACCTTGTGCATGTGTGTCAAGTTATACGCGGCTTTACCGTTGTCATTGACCGCCGTGCACTGATACGTCACCGTGACTCTGGCGAGAGAATATAGGCTTTTCATTTCACTGTGAACTGGGAATGAGGAAAATAATTCTCCTTGAACTGGGAATGAGGCATATTAGCCGACCGTCCCCAGGGGCCGTATTCATAATGGGGGTAACCAAATACACAAATGTATATCGGGTGCCTTATCTGCGGGATATGTACTAAAACGCATTAACGGACCCAGAATAGCAGGAGCGGGAGGTTGGGGGGTGGGTGGGGGGGGGGTGCAGCCTTTATTAAGCTGAAAGTCATTTTTCTGGTAAAAATAAATAAATTACTTGGCTATCATACTTTAAACTCAATTTTGACTTTTTGCGATGGAGCGAATGGGAGTGGGTGAGGCAGAATTATGCTCATGACTATGTGCGTCCCTTCTACACTTTGCGGGAGGCTCAAGCCTTACGCTTGTGGCAATACTGTTTTATGGCTGTGTGTATAATGGTTTTGTCCTCACCCACCGCTCTAATCACTCTCACGTTTTCTCTCATAGGTAAACACCCGGCACGACTTCGCAGTGGACATGACAACTTACAAGCTGACGTACTTAAACGGTCGGGGCAAGGGGGAGTCGATTCGATGGATCTTTGCGGTAGCTGGGCAGGACTACCAAGACATTCGTGTGGAGAAAGTAGACTGGCCCAAGCTAAAACCCCGTGAGTCGTCGGCTGTTCTTATTCCATTCAATATCAACATAACCATTTGACTTATTCCTGCACTTATATTCGCAATCTCTTTATCAACCGCCTTATATACGTTAGAAATGTTAGTTTATTTTATGTTTACACTTTGGTACAAATTAAGCTCTCTAAAAACAGTTCGTTCCGGTCTTGGCCAATCCTCCCGTGAATGTCCATGTCTCCAGCCGCGTGGTAATCTGCGGCCTTATTTCGTCTATGTGAGCGGGTAAATGTAACACATTTAGAACGTGATACCTGCGCGCGATTTAGTGATAGAAGTCGTCATAATGCGCCCCGCTAGACCGTGTGCGCCCGGAAAAATACTTGCTTGCGAATCCGGTGAATATATGCAGATATTATGTAAGGAGTCTAACAATTTCGGCGTCATAACGGCACCAGAGGGGTTTACAGGTTTCATTTTATATCCAATTGTAATATGGGTCAGTGGACATGAGCCAATCTGACGGTTAAACATTATTATAAAGAAGATGCGGAGAGTCGCAATGCCTACCCCTCCCCCCCTCCCCCCTCACCTAACGCAGACTTAATTGCGCATTATAAGATACAATCCGGTTGGTTCATTGGTAAGTAGACTGATCTGCAGATCAGCAGGTTATAGGTTTGCGCCCTGGCTGGCCCTACGTTGCATCTGACCTCATTTCAATGTCCTGGAGTATCTTGGCCGACTTCGCTTCAAACTTGGAATCATAAGCGCTGATGTTGTAGCCTACATGAAAAACGATAACGCAATTTACATCACATTCACCCCTGTCTCTTAATTTGTTCTTTCCTGATCTCAAGAATTTATGATATATATTATTGTTTTCATTCAGATACTCCCTTTGGCCAGGTGCCATTCCTTCAGTTTGATGACGTCACGTTATGCCAGAGCAAAGCGATAGCCAGGTTTCTGTCTAGGCGTTTCGGTAAGTCGTCCCGGAGTCCACTTCACCAGTTCCTGATTAGATTACCGGATTAACTTGAAAATGACGACTATTCGCCATGAACAATGTGAATAAATAGGTAATACATTGATTTATAATTTGTAACAAAACATAGCTACACAATCTGAAGGGAAACGACGATTTGATTTACCTGTGCTGGTGGATTAAAGCGTGTTGGCAGTTAATGAACCGTTATGTCTCATATTGTTTCTTCATCAGCAATCGCTTGAACCGCTAACCTATCTTTAATGTCCCATATACACAAGCTTAGCTATCAGTTGTCTAGATAGGTAATCTATCTCGAATTATTCATAACTAAGCTTGACTAGCTGTTGTCTAGACAGATAATCTATATTTGATGCTCCATATCTGAGCTCAGCTATCGGTTATCTAGACAGATAATCTACCTTTAATGCTGCATATTTAAGCTTAACAAATTAGTTGGCTAGGCAGAAAATATGCATTTAATGCTCCAAATTTAAAGTTTGGCCAACCGTTCGCTAGACAGATAATCCTTGTGTTCGTAGGCCTGGCGGGAAGGACTGAGGTGGAGCAAGCCTTAGTCGACATGGTAGCGGACTGGACCGAGGACTTGACCTCCCCATACGTCCGAACGGCCTTCTACGAGACAGACAAGGATATACAAGTGGGTACATCAGTCCCACACCTTGATATTACCCACAGTGATATGCCTGGGTATAGCCTCAATGTTGCGCAAATGAAAGGCCTGTACTTCGCGACCCTCCGCGCCAGTATAGCCCCGTTCTGGATATGCAAGTAACAAGTTACTGTCTGACGTATTGTTGACGAATTACTCTTCTTAATTAATCGAATCAAACAGTTCACCACATATGTGGTGAACTCGATTAATTAAGAAGAGCATTCGAATGGGCTTGCTCCTGCTAGGACTCTGGGTCTCAGCAGGAGCAAGCCCATTCGAATGCTTTTAAATCGTCGTATGTGTTTATGGGCTGAGGTCTTAAATTACATTAATCTCAATTTAATGTAACTTCTTTTAATGACCGTTATAACGTAAAGTTTATATAAATATATCTCCCTGTTTCTTTCCGGTTCCGCTGAAATATGCTCGGAACATTGGTTTCCTTTCAGGCTAAAGGCCTAGCGAAGTTTTACGGAGAATCTCTCCCAAACTATCTGGATAAAACGGAAGCTTTCCTGAAGAAAAACAACGGCGGCGACGGATTTTTCGTAGGAGACAAAGTATGTTTTTCATCCTTCACGTGCGATAAGCTGTATAGGCTGACATAACGCGCTCTTGCTTATCACCGGTAGACACAGTACATGTCAAATTTACCTTTAAGATAATGCATACTTTTATTGTTTCGTGTTTTGCCGGTAAGGACCTGCGGACCGTGAGCAGGAGGTCATTATTTTCTCAGAGCTGGTCATTATAGTTCCGTCACATTAATGACCCCTCGCTCACATACTCCATGCCATCGCCGCCTCCTCGGAGGAAACAATAGAAATAAATATTAAGCCAGATAAGGAATGAGTTGCGGGTCTTTATTGGGATCTCACAACTTCTCGGCTACGCTTCAAAGTTCGTCGATCCCAATAAGGACCGACAACTCATTCCTTATCTAATACGTAAAAGTTGGATATCACACACAAGTGTGTACCTTGTTTAGGTCGTCTTACACAGTTAGGGGTTTCACTGCCAGCTGAATAAATCGCCCTTGTTAATCGTTAATTTAAAGTGGATATGTCTGATAACGTACTACAACGTATGTGTGTGTATACCTCTAGAATCCCAACTTATTTAATTACGAAACCATTGGACGTGCATTGTCAGATGCCTGCTTTAGTAACGTCAAATTTACGTGTTTACATAATTAATAATGGCATAAATATCTATAATAAATTAAATTCTCAATTTTCTCCACCACTTAACCTGAATTGTATGCGTGAAACATGCGCCCATCTTAAAGTCCCGTGCGCTAAAGCTTTGACGTACCCGGACCGGTCACGTTAGACATGTGATTTGCTTATAAACCCTTTGTACTGGACAGATGACTAGTCAGATTTTTTATGCTGGGAAAAATACATGAAAATTTACGACTTTAATAATCACAGGTTGGTAGAAACCGTTTCCAGTTTGTGTACTGAAATATTCGTGGAGTCAATAATGGTAGAATTCAAACAAAGTTGGAATAGCCATACACTTGTTAATGACCCGTGATGGCCAGTCAGTTCTTAAGTCTGGCGAATTCATTGTCCAGTATGTGCGTGTAGTGGTGTTAGCCCCCATGGCCTGACTGACTTGCACTTTGTTATCGCTACAGCTGACCTGGGCTGACATCTTTGTGGCCGCTACCATTGACTGGATTCACGACCTCGATCTCAGCAAGCATCCAAAGTTGAAAGCCTTGAAGGAGCGAGTCGAGGCGTATCCCGGCATTGCGGAGTGGATCCAGAAGAGACCAGTGACGCCATTTTGAGGGGTTTCCTTCGCGGAATGGATCCGGAAGAGACCAGTGATACCATTTTGATTTTCAATTTTCCTGAGTGGCCTTTGGGAGCTCGTGACGACATTCTGACTGTGGTGGTGTGACAACCTGTGCCGTCCAAGACAAGTGAACTCTGGGTTACAGATCTGTGGGGTCGTGAACTCCGGGTACAGATCTGTGGGGTCGTGAACCACGGGGTACTGATCTGTGGGGTCGTAAACTCCGGGGTACGGATCTCCGGGGTCGTGAACTCCAGGGTACAGATCTTTGGGGTCGTGAACTCTGGGGTACAGATCTGTGGGGTCGTGAACTCTGGGGTACAGGTCTGTGAGGTCGTGAACTCCGGGTACAGATCTGTGGGGTCGTGAACTCTTGGGTACAGATATGTGGGGTCGTGAGCTCCGGGGTACAGATCTGTGGGGTCGTGAACCACCGGGTACTGATCTGTGGGGTCGTAAACTCCGGGGTACGGATCTCCGGGGTCGTGAACTCCAGGGTACAGATCTTTGGGGTCGTGAACTCTGGGGTACAGATCTGTGGGGTCGTGAACTCTGGGGTACAGGTCTGTGGGGTCGTGAACTCCGGGTACAGATCTGTGGGGTCGTGAACTCTGATGTACAGATATGTGTGGTCTTGCACTCCGGGGTACATATCTGTAGGGTTGTGAACCCGGGGGTACAGATCAGTGGGATCGTGAACTCCGGGTACAGATCTGTGGGGTCGTGAACTCTGGGGTACAGATCTGTGGGGTCGTGAACTCTGGGTACAGATCTGTGAAGTCGTGAACTCTGGGTATAGATCTATGGGGTCGTGAACTCTGGGTACAGATCTGTGGGGTCGTGAACTCTTGGGTACAGATATGTGGGGTCGTGGAACTCCGGGTTACAGATCTGTGGGGTCGTGAACTCCGGGGTACAGATCTGCGGGGTCGTGAACTCTGGGGTACAGATCTGTGGGGTCGTGAACTCCGGGTTACAGATCTTTGGGGTCGTGAACTCCGGGTTACAGATCTGTGGGGTCGTGAACTCCGGGGTACAGATCTGCGGGGTCGTGAACTCTGGGGTACAGATTTGTGGGGTCGTGAACTCCGGGTTACAGATCTTTGGGGTCGTGAACTCCGGGGTACAGACCTGTGGGGTCGTGAACTTCGGGGTACGGATCTGTGGGGTCGTGAACTCCGGGTACAGATCTGTGGGGTCGTGAACTCTGGGTACAGATCTGTGAAGTCGTGAACTCTGGGTACAGATCTATGGGGTCGTGAACTCTGGGTACAGATCTGTGGGGTCGTGAACTCTTGGGTACAGATATGTGGGGTCGTGGAACTCCGGGTTACAGATCTGTGGGGTCGTGAACTCCGGGGTACAGATCTGCGGGGTCGTGAACTCTGGGGTACAGATCTGTGGGGTCGTGAACTCCGGGTTACAGATCTTTGGGGTCGTGAACTCCGGGGTACAGCCTGTGGGGTCGTGAACTTCGGGGTACGGATCTGTGGGGTCGTGAACTCCGGGTACAGATCTGTGGGGTCGTGAACTCTGGGTACAGATCTGTGAAGTCGTGAACTCTGGGTACAGATCTATGGGGTCGTGAACTCTGGGTACAGATCTGTGGGGTCGTGAACTCTGGGTACAGATCTGTGAAGTCGTGAACTCCGGGGTACAGACCTGTGGGGTCGTGAACTTTGGGGTACGGATCTGTGGGGTCGTGAACTCCGGGTACAGATCTGTGGGGTCGTGAACTCTGGGTACAGATCTGTGAAGTCGTGAACTCTGGGTACAGATCTGTGGGGTCGTGAACTCTGGGGTACAGCCCTGTGGGGTCGTGAACTTCGGGGTACAGACCTGTGGGGTCGTTAATTTCGGGGTACACACCTGTGGGGTCGTGACCTTCGGGGTACGGATCTGTGGGGTCGTGAACTCCGGGTACAGATCTATGGGTCGTGAACTCTGGGTACAGATATGTGGGGTCGTGAACTCTGGGTACAGATCTGTGGGGTCGTGAACTCCGGGTGCAGATCTGTGGGGTCGTGAACTCTGGGGTACAGATCTGTGGGGTCGTGAACTCTGGGGTACAGATTTGTGGGGTCGTGCACTCCGGATACAGATCTGTGGGGTTGTTAACTCTGGGGTACGGATCTGTGGGGTCGTGAACTCTGGGGTACAGATCTGTGGGGTCATGGCCAGGAAATTGCTCTTATACCAGATGATTGAACTTCATGAAGTACAGACAGAAAACATTAATCAATCTCACGCATATCCACACATTAATTTCTGGTCACTTTGCGGCCTATGATGGAATAACATCACATCGATATATATAGACCCGGTTTGAGAAATTTAAACCAATGAACCAAACAAATTAAAATTATGCTTACTAATATTGAATTTTTTTCTGAAGAATTGTCTTCACTTTGTTAAATATTTATGCGAAATTTATACATTCTCTTTTACGATTTGTCGTTGATTTACCATATAACAGATACGGTTACGCGCTCACACCCGTTTTTTTAAGAACGATCCCCTGGTACACCTTGTGCGACAAAGTGGGATTGTTTTGTGTACTGGACCTGGACTTATGGCAAGGATGTCTGGGTCCAAGCCTTCATCGAGGTCCGGGGGTCATTTCACTGACAGAGATCATCGACCTAACTCTAAATCTTGTGCATGCTGATTTAAAGATAAAAGCGGCTATTCACTTCTACCACTGATATTGATTTCATAGTCAATAATGTGTCAGAATAGGCCCCTAAGATTGCATTTATGGAGAAAAGGTCACCTTTGGTATTTAGACAGTAGGGAAGATTTATTTATGTAATGCTATTGAAATGTACAAATTTTAATATTTTTTTTTCTCATTGCGTTAAAAGCACACTGAGAAGAAATGAACACAGATTTTTTCATGCAATGATTTTTTTAAAATTTCTTTGTACCTCTTGTACATCATGCAATAAAAAACGATATGTCACCAACCGATGTTACAACGGGTTATTCGCATTTGGTTCGAGAATAGCCGCTTTCGTCTTTAACGGCTGACCATCATAAGCTTACGGGAATAGGCAACGCGAATAAAAGTCATGCAGATATACAGGGTATGGCCACCATCTTCTTGCATTTAGTTTTTCCGTCGCTGTTGATGTTTCAGCAAAATATTGATATAAATGCAACACTGTTCGTTTCTCGCGGCCTCGGCAATACAAATTTTAAACTTGACTAAACTAGCAAAACTTAAGAGCAAAAGTTTTTATGAGCCCATGTCTCAGTTTTCTCTAAGCATCTTGCGCACCCATTGGCTTAGAAACAACTGACGTAAACCGCAAGGTCAAGGGAAACGTGTCTTGGGGAATGGAGAACTTGTCAAAACGATGCTGTATTTTGAAAGAAACGAGGATCGTTTCCCTGACACTTTGATTCCACATTGCCCAGAGCAAAATGAATTCATTTATTAAGTAAAGCAAGGCTAATAGTTGGCCTCAATTATGATGCCGTATCAAAAAACGAAGGATACTATGTAACACCAATACACGAAGCAACGGTCATCCGAACCACGTCAAAACGTCTATGGTCGTCGAGACGTCAATGTCAACTGTCGTCCGAACCCCCCGTCAAGACGTCAACAGCCGTCCAAACCACGTCAAGACGTCAACGGTCGTCCGAACCACGTCAAGACGTCAACGGTCGTCCGAACAACGTCAAGACGTCAATGGTCGTCGCAACGTCAACGTCAACGATCGTCGAAACCACTTCAAGAGGTAACGCTCGTCGCGACGACGTCAACTGTCAGCCACGTCAATACGTCAGCCACGTCAATACGTCAGCCACGTCAAGACGTCAACGGCCGTACAAACCACGTCAAGACGTCAACGGTCGTCCGAACCACGTCAAGACGTCAATGGTCGTTGCAACGTCAACGTCAACGATCGTCGAAACCACTTCAAGAGGTAACGCTCGTCGCGACGACGTCAACTGTCAGCCACGTCGATACGTCAGCCACGTCAATACGTCAGCCACGTCAAGACGTCAACGGCCGTACAAACCACGTCAAGACGTCAACGGTCGTCCGAACGACGTCAAGACGTCAACGACCGTCGACACCCCGTCACGACGTTAATGGTCGTCGCAACGTCAACGTCAACAGCCGTCCGAACCACGTCAAGGCGTCAACGGTCGTCAAAACCACTTCAAGAGGTAACGATCGTCGCGACGACGTCAACTGTCAGCCACGTCAATACGTCAGCCACGTCAAGACGTCAACCACGTCAAGACGTCAACCACGTCAAGACGTCCGAACCAGTTGGGTTCCGTTGGCCCACTGGACGGTGTGGCAGTTGGGCTGAGAGAATCCAGGGGGATGGTAGAACATTTTCGGTGGGGTAGACAAACGGGACTGTGGAGCAATTAGCTCGATTAGGCTGGTGCCGGCTCCAATTCCCTTCTGTGGACTGATTGGTTCTCCCGTTCTCAACTCATTTCCAGGGGTGACAGTAAGTTTTCAAATTACTGCACCGTAATGACCTCTAGCGTATATTACCTCCTTCCCAACGTCAGAGTATCAATCAGAAAAACTCCCGCTCCCCTGGATAGTACCAAATCTATTCCAAACAGACTTTACACTTTTATTATACACATAACTTCTAATTTCCCTCTATCTCGTCACGTTGATGCCTCTGCATCCATCAATGTGACATTCAACCCGCCACCCGCCGATCTTAATAGATAGATACCTATATATATATATTTGGCCCGGTTCTGTGTCCCCCATCGCCGGGACAGGTGAAGGAGGGAGGTGGGACCAGTGGACGCTCGGTCGATGAACTGTCACGGCAGCGATAAGGCTGATTTAATCGTTGCTCGACTTCATTCCCAGACTATAAACCTGACAACTGCGCAACAACAATCGCTGGGCGCAAGGGGACTAAGTAGGTAGTTGCAAGTATTTTTTGTTTCTTCGCAATAAAATACTAATTGTTTTGACAAAGTACAAAAAAATCGTCTGGCGCGGCGCATCCTACTTTTATTTATGGTATTTATTATCTATTGTATCGCGGTACTGGGGTGAACCTGCAAGGGGTGTGGGACGAGGGGGTGGGGGGGGGGGCGGGGGTCACCCGGTGGGTATTGGGTATGGCGTTTGGTGGGGGCACTGCTAGGCCAGCCCAAGCAGCCATTGTGTGGGTTCGAGTCTCACCTGTGCAAATATCATTTTTGTGCAAGTAAAAATTCCACATCTTTCTTCACGAAAAGTAGGGAGTTTCATCCGAAAATATGCCCCCCCCCCACTCCCACCGTAATACAAACATTTTTCTATGTCAAGAACTCGAAGAATTAAACTGATTACAATTAAAGAGATATGTCAATATTAATTGATCATAAGGCGTATGGAACGTGTTAGGTTCAATGAGTGCAGTGTGCCCTAGTTGGAGAATGATGAGTGCGCACAAGGAAGCTATGCAATCGGTTGACTCCAACTCTCCCCGACTCTGCCCCAGCAGCCAATCTGGGTTCACAGCCAGTGCGACTGCGCGAAACGGCCATCAAACGGCATATCTCAAGATCCATTCGACGCTGTTACAACGGCCCTAAAAATCGGAGCGCCCGTCTTAAAGAATCACTTTCCCGCGGTCTGAGAATGACGTCACACTGGGGTGTCGTCTGCCGCCGAATGCAGACGACCGAGACGGTACATCACGTTGCGACAGGAGGTCGGGGACCCTACAACGGAAAACAGTTTGTATTTTATTTCCAGCTTTGCCCGGCGATATCATCTTTATTACCGACATTCAAAATGGCCGCTATATCCAGGGTAGCTAACGAACTTGGCGACTGTTTCCAGGGACCCCGAATGAAGACGATCGGCAGGCAGTCTCGCCATCTTCCTTCCATTTTTGACCAGTCTGAGAAATCCCGGGGTCGCCCTCGGGGAGGGATTGCCCGAAACGCCATTTATCATCCTGAAAGATTGTTCCAAACTCGCACGGGTTACATTCCGCCACGAACCTTATCGTTCATACAATAGAGCAGATATGGGTCTGGCCCCTGCGTTATCGGGTCTCCGGGGACAGCGGCATTATTCTAGGTTCATTTCGAAGAATTCTTTCCGACCTCTATCCGACCTCTAGCCTGTGTAGGTTTGTTACAATGGGCGAGTTGGAAGAATTGCGCAGAATAGATGCATGGAGATCCTCTTGTTCTAAAGTGGCTGCACACATCCATGATATAAATATAGGCAAATCATATGGAGTTGGGTTGGAGAGGGGTAGGGGTAGGGCGGAAGATTTATCTAGCGAGAAAAGTAAAAGTTTGCACACTACACTGATTGCAAAGAGAAAAGTTAAAAGGGCAGCAGCGTGGCATACCTCGGCAAGAGTAAGCCGAAAGACGGGACTTTCCCATGCACATGGATCGCCTTATGACTGCGCGGCATTCCCCATCAAATATTTAGAACAGTTTTGATTATGATATGATGTAACATGTACGGAATCGAACTGTTATTATATGACAGTTGAGTAATTAGTCAACTGCGATTCGAAATGAACCGGGCATCTTAGAGGTTTTATCTCACGTCGTTTACAATTATGTTTTGTATCAGGTATTCAAATGTCATGATCTTCCAATTGCGGAATTGGTATGTTTGCCCGATGTGGGATGTAGATTATTATTGTCACTGACTGATATTGTTGAGTGGCCGACGGTCTTTGTACTTCAATGCTACGCATATACCCGTGTATTGTAACTTTTCAATTTTCAATTTATTTACAATTTATTCAAGCTTTTGCACTTTTTTTACCGTTAACATCTCCTGTCCGCTCACCTTATCATAGTTTTCGCTCGGTGTTATAATTCGTTGTTTGCTGTTTTGATGTTAATCAAAGTTACATTACTGCTCATGGGCAAGCATCTTAAACATTGTGTAAAGTCTGCATCCACCATTTACAGTAATAGTACTAGTATCAGGGGTAGTTGGATTCCTTATGATAGTACCAGCCGTGGTTTGAGACGTTCCTATGGTACTAGTATCAGGGGTAGTTGGATACCTTATGATAGTACCAGCCGTGGTTTGAGACGTTTCTATGGTACTAGTATCAGGGGTAGTTGGATACCTTATGATAGTACCAGCCGTGGTTTGAGACGTTCCTATGGTACTAGTATCAGGGGTAGTTGGATACCTTATAATAGTACCAGCCGTGGTTTGAGACGTTCCTATGGTACTAGTATCAGGGGTAGTTGGATACCTTATCATAGTACCAGCCGTGGTTTGAAACGTTCCTATGGTACTAGTATCAGGGGTAGTTGGATACCTTATGATAGTACCAGCCGTGGTTTGAGACGTTTCTATGGTACTATTATCAGGGGTAGTTGGATACCTTATGATAGTACCAGCCGTGGTTTGAGACGTTCCTATGGTACTAGTATCAGGGGTAGTTGGATACCTTATGATAGTACCAGCCGTGGTTTGAGACGTTCCTATGGTACTAGTATCAGGAGTAGTTGGATACCTTATGATAGTACCAGCCGTGGTTTGAGACGTTTCTATGGTACTAGTATCAGTGGTAGTTGGATACCTTATGATAGTACCAGCCGTGGTTTGAGACGTTTCTAGGGTACTAGTATCAGGGGTAGTTGGATACCTTATGATAGTACCAGCCGTGGTTTGAGACGTTCCTATGGTACTAGTATCAGGGGTAGTTGGATACCTTATAATAGTACCAGCCGTGGTTTGAGACTTTCCTATGGTACTAGTATCAGGGGTAGTTGGATACTTTAGGATAGTACCAGCCGTGGTTTGAGAAGTTCCTATGGTACTAGTATCAGGGGTAGTTGGATACCTTATGATAGTACCAGCCGTGGTTTGGGACGTTCCTATGGTACTAGTATCAGGGGTAGTTGGATACCTTAGGATAGTACCAGCCGTGGTTTGAGACGTTCCTATGGTACTAGTATCAAGGGTAGTTGGATACCTTATGATAGTACCAGTCGTGGTTTGAGACGTTCCTATGATATTACTAGCCGTGGTTTGAGACGTTCCTATGGTACTAGTACTAGAAGTAGTTCAGGTCGTGCTAGTGGTACTAGTGTTGGGAGTAGCTGGACACATTCTAGCACATATAGTGCTAGTACTAGGAGTAGTTCAGGACATGCTGGTGGTACTAGTGTTGGGAGTAGCTGGATACATTCTAGCACATATAGTGCTAGTACTAGGAGTAGTTCAGGTCGTGCTAGTGGTACTAGTGTTGGGAGTAGCTGGATACATTCTAGCACATATAGTGCTAGTACTAGGAGTAGTTCAGGACGTGCTAGTGGTACTAGTGTTGGGAGTAGCTGGATACATTCTAGCACCTGTAGTACTAGTACGAGGAGTAGTTCAGGTCGTGCTAGTGGTACTAGTGTTGGGAGTAGCTGGATACATTCTAGTACATGTAGTGTTAGTACTAGGAGTAGTTCAGGTCGTGCTAGTGGTACCAGGGTTAGGAGTAGCTGGATACATTCTAGCACATATAGTGCTAGTACTAGGAGTAGTTCAGGACGTGCTAGTGGTACTAGTGTTGGGAGTAGCTGGATACATTCTAGCACATATAGTGCTAGTACTAGGAGTAGTTCAGGTCGTTCGAGAGGTACTAGTGTTGTGAGTAGCTGGATACATTCTAGCACCTGTAATACTAGTACTAGGAGTAGTTCAGGACGTGCTAGTGGTACTAGTGTTGGGAGTAGCTGGATACATTCTAGCACATATAGTGCTAGTACTAGGAGTAGTTCAGGACGTGCTAGTGGTACTAGTGTTGGGAGTAGCTGGATACATTCTAGCACCTGTAGTACTAGTACTAGGAGTAGTTCAGGACGTGCTAGTGGTACTAGTGTTGGGAGTAGCTGGATACATTCTAGCACATGTAGTGCTAGTACTAGGAGTAGTTCAGGACGTGCTAGTGGTACTAGTGTTGGGAGTAGCTGGATACATTCTAGCACATGTAGTGTTAGTACTAGGAGTAGTTCAGGACGTGCTAGTGGTACTAGTGTTGGGAGTAGCTGGATACATTCTAGCACATATAGTGCTAGTACTAGGAGTAGTTCAGGACGTGCTAGTGGTACTAGTGTTGGGAGTAGCTGGATACATTCTAGCACCTGTAGTACTGGTACTAGGAGTAGTTCAGGTCGTGCTAGTGGTACTAGTGTTGGGAGTAGCTGGATACATTCTAGTACATGTAGTGTTAGTACTAGGAGTAGTTCAGGTCGTGCTAGTGGTACCAGTGTTGGGAGTAGCTGGATACATTCTAGCACATATAGTGCTAGTACTAGGAGTAGTTCAGGACGTGCTAGTGGTACTAGTGTTGGGAGTAGCTGGATACATTCTAGCACATATAGTGCTAGTACTAGGAGTAGTTCAGGTCGTTCGAGTGGTACTAGTGTTGGGAGTAGCTGGATACATTCTAGCACCTGTAGTACTAGTACTAGGAGTAGTTCAGGACGTGATAGTGGTACTAGTGTTGGGAGTTGCTGGATACATTCTAGCACATGTAGTGCTAGTACTAGGAGTAGTTCAGGACGTGCTAGTGGTACTAGTGTTGGGAGTAGCTGGATACATTCTAGCACATATAGTGCTAGTACTAGGAGTAGTTCAGGACGTGCTAGTGGTACTAGTGTTGGGAGTAGCTGGATACATTCTAGCACATATAGTGCCAGTACTAGGAGTAGTTCAGGTCGTGCTAGTGGTACTAGTGTTGCGAGTAGCTGGATACATTCTAGCACATGTAGTACTAGTACTAGGAGTAGTTCAGGACGTGCTAGTGGTACTAATGTTGGGAGTAGCTGGATACATTCTAGCACATGTAGTACCAGTACTAGGAGTAGTTGGGGACGTTCTAGTTGTACTAGTGTTGGGAGTAGCTGGATACATTCTAGCACATGTAGTGTTAGTACTAGGAGTAGTTCAGGACGTGCTAGTGGTACTAGTGTTGGGAGTAGCTGGATACATTCTAGCACATGTAGTGTTAGTACTAGGAGTAGTTTAGGTCGTGCTAGTGGTAATAGTGTTGGGAGTAGCTGGATACATTCTAGCACATGTAGTACTAGTACTAGGAGTAGTTCAGGTCGTGCTAGTGGTACTAGTGTTGGGAGTAGCTGGATACATTCTAGCACATTTAGTACTAGTACTAGGAGTAGTTCAGGACGTGCTAGTGGTACTAATGTTGGGAGTAGCTGGATACATTCTAGCACATGTAGTACTAGTACTAGGAGTAGTTGGGGACGTTCTAGTGGTACTAATGTTGGGAGTAGCTGGATACATTCTAGCACATGTAGTACTAGTACTAAGAGTAGTTCAGGACGTGCTAGTGGTACTAGTGTTGGGAGTAGCTGGATACATTCTAGCACATATAGTGCTAGTACTAGGAGTAGTTCAGGACGTGCTAGTGGTACTAGTGTTGGGAGTAGCTGGATACATTCTAGCACCTGTAGTACTAGTACTAGGAGTAGTTCAGGACGTGATAGTGGTACTAGTGTTGGGAGTTGCTGGATACATTCTAGCACATGTAGTGCTAGTACTAGGAGTAGTTCAGGACGTGCTAGTGGTACTAGTGTTGGGAGTAGCTGGATACATTCTAGCACATATAGTGCTAGTACTAGGAGTAGTTCAGGACGTGCTAGTGGTACTAGTGTTGGGAGTAGCTGGATACATTCTAGCACATATAGTGCCAGTACTAGGAGTAGTTCAGGTCGTGCTAGTGGTACTAGTGTTGCGAGTAGCTGGATACATTCTAGCACATGTAGTACTAGTACTAGGAGTAGTTCAGGACGTGCTAGTGGTACTAATGTTGGGAGTAGCTGGATACATTCTAGCACATGTAGTACCAGTACTAGGAGTAGTTGGGGACGTTCTAGTTGTACTAGTGTTGGGAGTAGCTGGATACATTCTAGCACATGTAGTGCTAGTACTAGGAGTAGTTCAGGACGTGCTAGTGGTACTAGTGTTGGGAGTAGCTGGATACATTCTAGCACATGTAGTGTTAGTACTAGGAGTAGTTTAGGTCGTGCTAGTGGTAATAGTGTTGGGAGTAGCTGGATACATTCTAGCACATGTAGTACTAGTACTAGGAGTAGTTCAGGTCGTGCTAGTGGTACTAGTGTTGGGAGTAGCTGGATACATTCTAGCACATTTAGTACTAGTACTAGGAGTAGTTCAGGACGTGCTAGTGGTACTAATGTTGGGAGTAGCTGGATACATTCTAGCACATGTAGTACTAGTACTAGGAGTAGTTGGGGACGTTCTAGTGGTACTAATGTTGGGAGTAGCTGGATACATTCTAGCACATGTAGTACTAGTACTAGGAGTAGTTCAGGACGTGCTAGTGGTACTAGTGTTGGGAGTAGCTGGATACATTCTAGCACATATAGTGCTAGTACTAGGAGTAGTTCAGGACGTGCTAGTGGTACTAGTGTTGGGAGTAGCTGGATACATTCTAGCACATATAGTGCTAGTACTAGGAGTAGTTCAGGACGTGCTAGTGGTACTAGTGTTGGGAGTAGCTGGATACATTCTAGCACATATATTGCTAGTACTTGGAGTAGTTCAGGACGTGCTAGTGGTACTAGTGTTGGGAGTAGCTGGATACATTCTAGCACATATAGTGCCAGTACTAGGAGTAGTTCAGGACGTGCTAGTGGTACTAGTGTTGGGAGTAGCTGGATACATTCTAGCACATATAGTGCTAGTACTAGGAGTAGTTCAGGACGTGCTAGTGGTACTAGTGTTGGGAGTAGCTGGATACATTCTAGCACATATAGTGCTAGTACTAGGAGTAGTTCAGGTCGTGCTAGTGGTACTAGTGTTGGGAGTAGCTGGATACATTCTAGCACATATAGTGCTAGTACTAGGAGTAGTTCAGGACGTGCTAGTGGTACTAGTGTTGGGAGTAGCTGGATACATTCTAGCACATGTAGTACTAGTACTAGGAGTAGTTCAGGACGTGCTAGTGGTACTAGTGTTGGGAGTAGCTGGATACATTCTAGCACATATAGTGCCAGTACTAGGAGTAGTTCAGGACGTGCTAGTGGTACTAGTGTTGGGAGTAGCTGGATACATTCTAGCACATATAGTGCTAGTACTAGGAGTAGTTCAGGACGTGCTAGTGGTACTAGTGTTGGGAGTAGCTGGATACATTCTAGCACATATAGTGCTAGTACTAGGAGTAGTTCAGGACGTGCTAGTGGTACTAGTGTTGGGAGTAGCTGGATACATTCTAGCACATATAGTGCCAGTACTAGGAGTAGTTCAGGTCGTGCTAGTGGTACTAGTGTTGCGAGTAGCTGGATACATTCTAGCACATGTAGTACTAGTACTAGGAGTAGTTCAGGACGTGCTAGTGGTACTAATGTTGGGAGTAGCTGGATACATTCTAGCACATGTAGTACTAGTACTAGGAGTAGTTGGGGACGTTCTAGTTGTACTAGTGTTGGGAGTAGCTGGATACATTCTAGCACATATAGTGCTAGTACTAGGAGTAGTTCAGGACGTGCTAGTGGTACTAGTGTTGGGAGTAGCTGGATACATTCTAGCACATATAGTGCTAGTACTAGGAGTAGTTCAGGACGTGCTAGTGGTACTAGTGTTGGGAGTAGCTGGATACATTCTAGCACATATAGCGCTAGTACTAGGAGTAGTTCAGGACGTGCTAGTGGTACTAGTGTTGGGAGTAGCTGGATACATTCTAGCACATATAGTGCCAGTACTAGGAGTAGTTCAGGACGTGCTAGTGGTACTAGTGTTGGGAGTAGCTGGATACATTCTAGCACATATAGTGCTAGTACTAGGAGTAGTTCAGGACGTGCTAGTGGTACTAGTGTTGGGAGTAGCTGGATACATTCTAGCACATATAGTGCTAGTACTAGGAGTAGTTCAGGTCGTGCTAGTGGTACTAATACTAGGAATAGTGTGAGAAGTATTAGTAGTATTGATACTAGCAGTATTATATAACATTGGAAGTACTAGGGGACTAGGGTACTAGGGGGCTCACGTCATATAGTCTATCCTAATGTTACCAGAAATCATTGTAAACCGCATATCAGCGCTATAAGCTATACAGCATAATTATACCTCTTTCGCGATGTTCTGGGGTTTGCTTGCTAATACTATTGGCGAGTTGCATATACTGTAATATTGCAATATTCGCAGTAGTGTGAAATGTTATGGCTATAATAGAAATATCAGTGTAAGGGCAATGCGCTGTTCGAAGATTATTATGCCTTAATAGCCCTTACCTCAGAACATGGTGATGCGTGTTGCGGGCTCCGGGTGGCCCAACCTCAGAGAACACCGGTCTCAGTCCTACATACATTGGTGCAGACACGGTGAACATACAGGAAAATGAAAATGTCGGTTCGGAGCTGAGCACTCAGCGATTACAACGTTCCAAGTGTGCCTGTACAGGCCACTTAGAGATAAGTTCACGGCTTTGTGGCGTCTCAGTGTTGGCCCCAGGGAAACGAGCACAGCCATGTGCCTTATTCGACATGAGTAATTATTCGATAGCCACGAAGGCATTCGGCATAACATTTTAGGCGGGATATATATACAAGTTTATATAGGTTATAAGGCAAGCCAGGAAATATTTTAGGGGTGGCCCTATTATAGAAATTAGATACATTTGTTCCCTCATGCTGCAATACAGACATTCACCCGTGATGCAGAAAGCTACTCCCTCCCCCAGACTGTTTTACGAAAGGAAGCGTCCGGGGGGAAAATGAGTTATTGATTTGCCAAATTTTACACAATTTGGCTTTGATATCAGCACGATGTCAAACGGGGTTCGACGATAAAGTTAATGGTTACGCTTTGTAACGGGTCCCCGTCCAGGATAGCTCCGTGTTTGTTCTCCTTCCTTTGGGCTGCTGGGAGGGTATTACGCACTTCCGCTGCAGAAGTAAAAGGAGACATGTCTTCACACCTTTCCAAGTGCCGCCTACTTCGCCTTAAGGTGCTGCGAGTACAGAAAAGAAGGCGTTTTGTCAGCAGTTAGCTCTGATCAGGCAAGTCGTTCATGGTAAGTTTTCAACCGTATTTACTCTGAGCACGTTTTCTCCCTAATATCGCCCATCCACGCGGTCGCTAAAATTGAAGAAAATAACAAGGAGCAACCGCCCCCCCCCCCCCACCCCCGCGCCCGCAATCGAGCTACAGGGCTGATGTGAAGATTATACTATCGACATTATCACCTAACAAAGCGACGCTCTATAGACGTAATGGAGATAAACCGCCATGCACAGTGAAAAGCCAGACATCATTTATTTCTTGTCTGGAGAGCTGGCGCAGAATGCTGTTACCCGAGCCTCACCGGATAGTTGCCGACATTCATCAGTGGCCGCCGAAAACCAGAGACGCGACTCGCGGCTTCATAAATTTCCACCGACCTCTGATGATCATGTTCTCATCATATCAAGCGGTCGGTCGCTGCCCCGGATGAGGATGTTTGCCGTCTACATTGTTCTTCCCTGCCACGTGCAGCCGGAATTTTGCCATTCTTTTAGGGCGGTCGTAACTCACGATAATTGTATTTGTCCCCTGCCAGTGATTCTTCTGTCCTGGAAGAAAATCGCTCGATAACTTGAAATGTGTTTTTTTCTGCTCTGTTTTTTTCGCTTCGCATCCTTCGTGGTCTATATAACGAATGACGAAGATATGAATCACTTGCGCTCTAATATGAGAAGACTTTGCTATCACATGTGGAGTTTTTGCATTGTCTTAATTGAAATGAGACTGATAAAGTTATCACTGCTGTCATCGCCTCACAACCGACAAGGCGGTAAAGGGAATAACACATCCTTTCGCCGAGGATGCTTATTTTACTATGTTTGATTTGTATTTATTATCTTGCGCTCATCGATCCCAGTCAGCGTTACGGACTGTGGGCCTCCTTATGCATGCCCATGTCCTATTCAGACGTACTTAATACATTAGTGTTAATACTAAATCATGGAGGAAACTACACTTAGGGGTAAGATACTGGGGATGGAGGATTGTTGGCAAGGGAGCCCGGTATGGTAGATATAACCAGATACCAAACGCCAATGAAAATACTATCAGCCAACCAAATGTCAAGGAACCAAATTTCAAAGAATCGAATTTCAGCCAAATGCCAATGAACCAAATATACACGAACGAAAGGCTGGCACCCCTAGTATCAAGGAACCAACGGATTGTGTGTCATCAAACCAAAACTCCAAAGGGGCATATGCCTACGACACACATGCAAATGAATCCCATGTCCACCAACCAAGTGTCAACCAAGAAAATGTCAACCAATTAAAATGCCAGCTAACCAAATGTCAGCCAACCAAATGTCAACCAATCAAATATCGACCAAATGTCAACCAACCAAACGTCAACCAATAAAATGTCAACCAATAAAATGTCAACCAACCAAATGTCAACCAACCAAATGTCAACCCACCAAATGTCAACCAATCAAATGTCAAAAAACCAAATGTCAACCAACAAAATGTCAACCAACCAAATGTCAACCAACCAAATGTCAACCAACCAAATGTCAACCAACCAAATGTCAACCAACCAAATGTCAACCAACCAATGTCTGCCAACTACATATCGACCAAATGTCAACCAACCAAATGACCAAATGTCAACCAACCAAATGTCATCCAACCAAATGTCAACCAACTAAATGTCAACTAATCAAATGCCAGCTAACCAAATGTCAACCAACCAAATGCAAAGGAACCAAATGTCAACCAACCAGATGTCAATGAACCAAATGAGAACGAAGTATCAACACGTATCGCCTATAATTACTCCATCGTGAGTTTTCAACGGTTGCGGAACGTTCTTGGTTGGTTGGTTATTCAGGACGCTTTAACCACTATTGGTCATATCGCGTCAATGGGAGAAGGAAGGGAGAACGGAGCCATGTGCCCGGGGGTAACCCCCTGCTTTTTACGAAGAAAGACATGGGATCTTTATCCTGCGATAACTCAATGCGAGCGCTCTAGCCCACTGAGCTGTCGCGCCGGCCCCCGGAACGTTCTTGGGAATGGCTTTGAACAGATGTTGGCAGAACATTGTTTTTGAAAGCTTGAAATGCAGTTGCAGACGAAATAGGTATATGAGGGGTGGGGTGGCCAGGACCAGCATCCAATGTGGCGGCTGAGGTACTGACAAAGACAAAGACCAGTTTAAGTGGAAGCACGATCAGTTTTGTGTGGAAAACGTACAAACGGGTAAGGGAAGGATGGTGGTGGGGGGGGGATTAGGTAGCGGGGGGAGGAAGGGACAGGATAAAAGTGGCAGGGGGGGGGGGGGGGGTCCTGGAGTGAGGTTAGCCATGACAAATAGACGTATGGAAAAAATTGAGGTGTGAGGAGGTACGTGTTGGAAGTGTGTGGGTTGGTGGCGGGCGGCGGGGGTGAGGGAGTCTGGGGATGGGGATAGGGATGGGGATGGGGATGGGGATGGGGATGGGGATGGAGATGGAGATGGGGATGGGGATGGGGATGGGGATGGGGATGGGGATGGAGATGGGGATGGGGATGGAGATGGAGATGGGGATGGGGATGGGGATGGAGATGGAGATGGGGATGGGGATGGGGATGGGGATGAGGATGGGGATGGGGATGGGGATGGGGATGGGGATGGGGGAGTTCGGGAGGGGTGGCGGCGGGGGAGGAGGGGTAGCGGTGTAGGGGTGAGTTTTCGCAGGGTGGCGGGTGAGGTCGAAGCAGCAAATAGACAGACAGCCCGCATGTCTGGGAATGATGCCAACTCGACCTGGGTACTCCCCAGGTCAAAGGGCCGTCTCGCCGTACGATCTGGCCGCTCTCCCCTGTTAATATGCCCCTGTGTCTGGCCGCCCGTCTCCCACCCGCCCGCCCGATCCGCCGGCCAGCAGACCCTGGATCTCACCCTTACAGACGCAGTTTGCTCACACCCTGACCCAACCATTACTCCCCCTCCGCTCCTGTCCTCCTCCTCCCCTCGCCAGACTCCCCCCCCCCCCAAACGCCCTTCCCCTTGCCCCTGATCCCATGACCCCGATCCCTGCCCTCGTGGTTGTATACATACATTGATCTGCCCCAAGCCAGTCGTGCGGGCCGTCCCGTGGCGTCGCGGTGGAGGTGGGGAGGGGGTGGGGGTGGAGGGGAGGAGGGCGTGGGCGTGGTGGGGGGGGGGGGCAGAGGGTGTGTGTGTGGGGGATGGGGTGGGGAGGTGTCTGTCTAGGGAGAGGGTGGAGGTTGCCTGGCGGTGTAGTCTCCGGAGGGGTGAAGGGAGAGGTGTGGGAGGTCTGGGCGACGGGTCGGGATTACGGGGAGGGGGTGCGGGGGGGGGGTGCGGTCTGGGAGGGGTTGACGGGAGAGTTATGGGATGCAAGGGGGTGGGGCGGAATGGGATGGCAAAGTATGGTGGTGCGACGACTTGTACATGTAGGGATGGGTGGGGGTGGGGGTGGGGGTGGGGGCAGGCCATGACTGATTTCCTTGAGCGGGATGACCCCGCACTAATGAACCCGGAGTGGACGGAGCCATACACCAATTGTCAAACTTGGAGCGTCGAGCCGCGGTTTCGATCCCGCACTTTCCCGATGACCTCGCACAACATTATTGGGTTGAGCCAGCCGATAGTTTCTACTCTTCTTTCACATCACCGCCCATCCCTCGCCCCTGTACCGCACCCATCCCTCACCCCCCCCCTCCCCCCGCCCCATGCACCCCGCGCTCCCCGCGTCATCCCCGCCCCCCCGGCCAGATTATGCTGCAGATTCATATGTGCGAGGGCAACATCCTCTAATGACGTCATGCTTAGACATATGGGCCAGTCCATTGGTTTCTGGGCCATAGCAAGAGAACCTCTATAGGTCCCCCCCCCACCCCCACCCGACCTCCTGAGAGACGTAGATAGAATCCTTACAGACCCTCATCCCACCGGACCTCCCGCGATACATAAATAAAATCCTTACAAACCCCCACCCCACCCGACCTCCTGAGAGGCATAGAATCCTTACAGACCCCCACCCCACCCGACCTCCTGAGAGACATAGAATCCTCACAGACCTCCACCCCACCCGACCTCCTGAGAGACATAGAATCCTTACAGACCTCGACCCCACCCGACCTCCTGAGAGACATAGAATCCTTACAGACCCCCACCCCACCCGACCTCCTGAGAGACATAGAATCCTTACAGACCCCCACCCCACCCGACCTCCTGAGAGACATAGAATCCTTACAGACCTCGACCCCACCCGACCTCCTGAGAGACATAGAATCCTTACAGACCCCCACCCCACCCGACCTCCTGAGAGACATAGAATCCTTACAGACCCCCACCCCACCCGACCTCCTGAGAGACATAGAATCCTCACAGACCTCCACCCCACCCGACCTCCTGAGAGACATAGAATCCTTACAGACCTCGACCCCACCCGACCTCCTGAGAGACATAGAATCCTTACAGACCCCCACCCCACCCGACCTCCTGAGAGACATAGAATCCTTACAGACCCCCACCCCACCCGACCTTCTGAGAGACATAGAATCCTTACAGACCTCCACCCCACCCGACCTCCTGAGAGACATAGAATCCTTACAGACCTCCACCCCACCCGACCTCCTGAGAGACATAGAATCCTTACAGACCCCCACCCCACCCGACCTCCTGAGAGACATAGAATCCTTACAGACCTCCACCCCACCTGACCTCCTGAGAGACATAGAATCCTTACAGACCTCCACCCCACCCGACTTCCTGAGAGACAGAATCCTTACAGACCTCCACCCCACCCGACCTCCTGAGAGACATAGAATCCTTACAGACCCCCACCCCACCTGACCTCCTGAGAGACATAGAATCCTTACAGACCTCCACCCCACCTGACCTCCTGAGAGACATAGAATCCTTACAGACCTCCACCCCACCCGACTTCCTGAGAGACATAGAATCCTTACAGACCTCCACCCCACCCGACCTCTTGAGAGGCAGAAGTAGAATCCTTACAGACCTCCACCCCACCCGACCTCCTGAAAGACATAGCTAAAATCCTCACAAACTCCCACCCCACCCGACCTCCTGAGAGGCATAGAATCCTTACAGACCCCGACCCTACCCGACCTCCTGAGAGACGTAGATGGAATCCTTACAGACGCGCACCCCACCCCTCCCTGCCTGAGAGACTTAGATAGAGTCTTATACAGACCCCCACCCCACCCGACCTGCCTTGCTACAATATATCATATCTGGTCAAATTTCCCCCACAACGCCACCCTACCCCCCCTACCTCCACTTTCGCTACCTCCATCCCACCCCCAACCCATCCAGCACCCCTCTCCCTGCCACTAGCGCCACCTCTCTCCATCCCGTCTCCCAGCCCAAACCACAATTCCGTGACACCTCCACCACCTCCTGTCGCTACCCCCCCCCCCCCCCATCCGCCCTCCCCACCAACCACCCTCCTTGATCTTATCGACGCCCGAGGTCGAAATGCAAATCGGTGGCTAAGCAAGGTCAAACCCATCGAGGCCCTCTCCGGACAGTGATAAACGAGAATCGACAACAGGCCCATCGTCTTGGCGCGGGGACGTGGTAACCCTGGGGTGACGACCTGGTAGGGTAGCAACGGGGTGGGGTTGGCGGGAGCGGGGGGGGGTGGCAGAGGGAGTGCCCATCCCAGGGTACCCCCGACTCGGCAATGAACGTTTGGCTTGATAACAGCAAAAGGCGTCGCAGAAGTGACTGTCACGGGGAGGGCGTGGAGGTTGGGGGAGGGGTGGGGGGGGGGATGGGGCGTATTGTTACCTGTTCAGAGTGGTAAAGTCAACAAACAGGCAGGTGACAACTTTTAAAACTTTGTTACGCCTTCTTTTTCACGAAAAGTGTCGACGGTGTGGAAATGTCGCCATTGGCGTGGACCATCGACTCCCCCTTTGTTCTCGCGTTTCCTTTCGGATACCTTCCCTGTCCACGTCTCGCTCCCTCGATTCTCCCCTCTCCTCTGATACCTATCCTCTGTCCACATCTCGCTCCCTCGCTTCTCCCCTCTCCTCTGATACCTATCCTCTGTCCACATCTCGCTCCCTCGCTTCTCCCCTCTCCTCTGATACCTATCCTCTGTCCACATCTCGCTCCCTCGCTTCTCCCCTCTCCTCTGATACCTATCCTCTGTCCACATCTCGCTCCCTCGCTTCTCCCCTCTCCTCTGATACCTATCCTCTGTCCACATCTCGCTCCCTCGCTTCTCCCCTCTCCTCTGATACCTATCCTCTGTCCACATCTCGCTCCCTCGCTTCTCCCCTCTCCTCTGATACCTATCCTCTGTCCACATCTCGCTCCCTTGCTTCTCCCCTCTCCTCTGATACCTATCCTCTGTCCACATCTCGCTCCCTCGCTTCTCCCCTCTCCTCTGATACCTATCCTCTGTCCACATCTCGCTCCCTCTCTTCTCCCCTCTCCTCTGATACCTATCCTCTGTCCACATCTCGCTCCCTCTCTTCTCCCCTCTCCTCTGATACCTAGCCTCTGTCCACATCTCGCTCCCTCGCTTCTCCCCTCTCCTCTGATACCTATCCTCTGTCCACATCTCGCTCCCTCGCTTCTCCCCTCTCCTCTGATACCTATCCTCTGTCCGCATCTCGCTCCCTCGCTTCTCCCCTCTCCTCTGATACCTATCCTCTGTCCACATCTCGCTCCCTCGCTTCTCCCCTCTCCTCTGATACCTATCCTCTGTCCACATCTCGCTCCCTCGCTTCTCCCCTCTCCTCTGATACCTATCCTCTGTCCACATCTCGCTCCCTCGCTTCTCCCCTCTCCTCTGATACCTATCCTCTGTCCACATCTCGCTCCCTCTCTTCTCCCCTCTCCTCTGATACCTATCCTCTGTCCGCATCTCGCTCCCTCGCTTCTCCCCTCTCCTCTGATACCTATCCTCTGTCCGCATCTCGCTCCCTCGCTTCTCCCCTCTCCTCTGATACCTATCCTCTGTCCACATCTCGCTCCCTCGCTTCTCCCCTCTCCTCTGATACCTATCCTCTGTCCACATCTCGCTCCCTCGCTTCTCCCCTCTCCTCTGATACCTATCCTCTGTCCGCATCTCGCTCCCTCGCTTCTCCCCTCTCCTCTGATACCTATCCTCTGTCCGCATCTCACTCCCTCGCTTCTCCCCTCTCCTCTGATACCTATCCTCTGTCCGCATCTCACTCCCTCGCTTCTCCCCTCTCCACTGATACCTATCCACTGTCCGCATCTCGCTCCCTCGCTTCTCCCCTCTCCTCTGATACCTATCCTCTGTCCGCATCTCGCTCCCTCGCTTCTCCCCTCTCCTCTGATACCTATCCTCTGTCCGCATCTCGCTCCCTCGCTTCTCCCCTCTCCTCTGATACCTATCCTCTGTCCACATCTCGCTCCCTCGCTTCTCCCCTCTCCTCTGATACCTATCCTCTGTCCACACCTCGCTCCCTCGCTTCTCCCCTCTCCTCTGATACCTATCCTCTGTCCACATCTCGCTCCCTCGCTTCTCCCTTCTCCTCTGATACCTATCCTCTGTCCACATCTCGCTCCCTCGCTTCTCCCCTCTCCTCTGATACCTATCCTCTGTCCACATCTCGCTCCCTCGCTTCTCCCCTCTCCTCTGATACCTATCCTCTGTCCACATCTCGCTCCCTCGCTTCTCCCCTCTCCTCTGATACCAATCCTCTGTCCACATCTCGCTCCCTCGCTTCTCCCCTCTCCTCTGATACCTATCCTCTGTCCACATCTCGCTCCCTCGCTTCTCCCCTCTCCTCTGATACCTATCCTCTGTCCACATCTCGCTCCCTCGCTTCTCCCCTCTCCTCTCTCAAACCTATCCTCTGTCCACATCTCGCTCCCTCGCTTCTCCCCTCTCCTCTGATACCTATCCTCTGTCCACATCTCGCTCCCTCGCTTCTCCCCTCTCCTCTGATACCTATCCTCTGTCCACATCTCGCTCCCTCGCTTCTCCCCTCTCCTCTGATACCTATCCTCTGTCCACATCTCGCTCCCTCGCTTCTCCCCTCTCCTCTGATACCTATCCTCTGTCCACATCTCGCTCCCTCGCTTCTCCCCTCTCCTCTGATACCTATCCTCTGTCCACATCTCGCTCCCTCGCTTCTCCCCTCTCCTCTGATACCTATCCTCTGTCCACATCTCGCTCCCTCGCTTCTCCCCTCTCCTCTGATACCAATCCTCTGTCCACATCTCGCTCCCTCGCTTCTCCCCTCTCCTCTGATACCTATCCTCTGTCCACATCTCGCTCCCTCGCTTCTCCCCTCTCCTCTGATACCTATCCTCTGTCCACATCTCGCTCCCTCGCTTCTCCCCTCTCCTCTGATACCTATCCTCTGTCCACATCTCGCTCCCTCGCTTCTCCCCTCTCCTCTGATACCTATCCTCTGTCCACATCTCGCTCCCTCGCTTCTCCCCTCTCCTCTGATACCTATCCTCTGTCCACATCTTGCTCCCTCGCTTCTCCCCTCTCCTCTGATACCTATCCTCTGTCCACATCTCGCTCCCTCGCTTCTCCCCTCTCCTCTGATACCAATCCTCTGTCCACATCTCGCTCCCTCGCTTCTCCCCTCTCCTCTGATACCTATCCTCTGTCCACATCTCGCTCCCTCGCTTCTCCCCTCTCCTCTGATACCTATCCTCTGTCCACATCTCGCTCCCTCGCTTCTCCCCTCTCCTCTGATACCTATCCTCTGTCCACATCTCGCTCCCTCGCTTCTCCCCTCTCCTCTGATACCTATCCTCTGTCCACATCTCGCTCCCTCGCTTCTCCCCTCTCCTCTGATACCTATCCTCTGTCCACATCTTGCTCCCTCGCTTCTCCCCTCTCCTCTGATACCTATCCTCTGTCCACATCTCGCTCCCTCGCTTCTCCCCTCTCCTCTGATACCTATCCCCTGTCCACATCTCGCTCCCTCGCTTCTCCCCTCTCCTCTGATACCTATCCTCTGTCCACATCTCGCTCCCTCGCTTCTCCCCTCTCCTCTGATACCTATCCTCTGTCCACATCTCGCTCCCTCGCTTCTCCCCTCTCCTCTGATACCTATCCTCTGTCCACATCTCGCTCCCTCGCTTCTCCCCTCTCCTCTGATACCTATCCTCTGTCCACATCTCGCTCCCTCGCTTCTCCCCTCTCCTCTGATACCTATCCTCTGTCCACATCTCGCTCCCTCGCTTCTCCCCTCTCCTCTGATACCTATCCTCTGTCCACATCTCGCTCCCTCGCTTCTCCCCTCTCCTCTGATACCTATCCTCTGTCCACATCTCGCTCCCTCGCTTCTCCCCTCTCCTCTGATACCTATCCTCTGTCCACATCTCGCTCCCTCGCTTCTCCCCTCTCCTCTGATACCTATCCTCTGTCCACATCTCGCTCCCTCGCTTCTCCCCTCTCCTCTGATACCTATCCTCTGTCCACATCTCGCTCCCTCGCTTCTCCCCTCTCCTCTGATACCTATCCTCTGTCCACATCTCGCTCCCTCGCTTCTCCCCTCGCCTCTGATACCTATCCTCTGTCCGCATCTCGCTCCCTCGCTTCTCCCCTCTCCTCTGATACCTATCCTCTGTCCACATCTCGCTCCCTCGCTTCTCCCCTCTCCTCTGATACCTATCCTCTGTCCACATCTCACTCACTCTCTTCGCCATTCTCCTCTCTCAAACATTTCCTCTGTCCGCATCTCACTCACTCTCTTCGCCATTCTCCTCTCTCAAACCTTTCCTCTGTCCACATCTCACTCACTCTCTTCGCCATTCTCCTCTCTCAAACCTTTCCTCTGTCCGCATCTCACTCACTCTCTTCGCCATTCTCCTCTCTCAAACCTTTCTTCTGTCCACATCTCACTCACTCTCTTCGCCATTCTCCTCTCTCAAACCTTTCCTCTGTCCGCATCTCACTCACTCTCTTCGCCATTCTCCTCTCTCAAACCTTTCCTCTGTCCACATCTCACTCACTCTCTTCGCCATTCTCCTCTCTCAAACCTTTCCTCTGTCCACATCTCACTCACTCTCTTCGCCATTCTCCTCTCTCAAACCTTTCCTCTGTCCGCATCTCACTCACTCTCTTCGCCATTCTCCTCTCTCAAACCTTTCCTCTGTCCGCATCTCACTCACTCTCTTCGCCATTCTCCTCTCTCAAACCTTTCCTCTGTCCACATCTCACTCACTCTCTTCGCCATTCTCCTCTCTCAAACCTTTCCTCTGTCCACATCTCACTCACTCTCTTCGCCATTCTCCTCTCTCAAACCTTTCCTCTGTCCGCATCTCACTCACTCTCTTCGCCATTCTCCTCTCTCAAACCTTTCCTCTGTCCGCATCTCACTAACTCTCTTCGCCATTCTCCTCTCTCAAACCTTTCCTCTGTCCGCATCTCACTCACTCTCTTCGCCATTCTCCTCTCTCAAACCTTTCCTCTGTCCACATCTCACTCACTCTCTTCGCCATTCTCCTCTCTCAAACCTATCCTCCGTCCGCATCTCGCTCACTCTCTTCGCCATTCTCCTCTCTCAAACCTTTCCTCTGTCCGCATCTCACTCACTCTCTTCGCCATTCTCCTCTCTCAAACCTTTCCTCTGTCCACATCTCACTCACTCTCTTCGCCATTCTCCTCTCTCAAACCTATCCTCTGTCCGCATCTCACTCACTCTCTTCGCCATTCTCCTCTCTCAAACCTTTCCTCTGTCCACATCTCACTCTATTTTCTCTCGCCTCTCCTCTCTAATACATTTCATATATCCAATTCTCACTCCCTTTCTTCACGCCTCTCCTCTCTTATACCTTTCCTCTGTCCGCATCTCGCTCCTTCTTTTCTAACCTCTTCTTCTTGGCACATTTCGTCTGTTCGTAACTTTTTCTGTCTCTTCTCTGATACCAATCCTCTGTCCACATCTCACTCTCTTGCTTCTCGCCTCTCTTTTCTGATACCAATCCTCTGTCCACATCTCCCTTCTTCTTTTCTAACCTCTTCTCCTTGGCACATTTCGTCTGTTCGTAACTTTTTCTGTCTCTTCTCTGATACCAATCCTCTGTCCACATCTCACTCTCCTGCTTCTCGCCTCTCTTTTACCGATATCAATCCTCTGTCCACATCTCGCTTCCTCGCTTCTCACCTCTCTTTTCCTGATACCAATCCTCTGTCCACATCTCGCTTCCTCTCTTCTCACCTCCCTTTTCCTGATACCAATCCTCTGTCCACATCTCGCTTCCTCTCTTCTCACCTCTCTTTTCCTGATACCAATCCTCTGTCCACATCTCGCTTCCTCGCTTCTCACCTCTCTTTTCCTGATACCAATCCTCTGTCCACATCTCGCTTCCTCGCTTCTCACCTCTCTTTTCCTGATACCAATCCTCTGTCCACATTTCGCTTCCTCTCTGCCCCCCTCTCTTTCCCTGATACCAATCTTCTGTTCACATCTCGCTTCCTCTCTTCTCACCTCTCTTTTCCTGATACCAATCCTCTGTTCACATCTCGCTTCCTCTCTTCTTACCTCTCTTTTCCTGATACCAATCCTCTGTCCACATCTCGCTTCCTCTCTTCTCACCTCCCTTTTCCTGATACCAATCCTCTGTCCACATCTCGCTTCCTCTCTTCTCACCTCTCTTTCCCTGATACCAATCCTCTGTCCACATCTCGCTTCCTCTCTTCTCACCTCTCTTTTCCTGATACCAATCCTCTGTCCACATCTCGCTTCCTCTCTTCTTACCTCTCGTTTCCTGATACCAATCCTCTGTCCACATCTCGCTTCCTCTCTTCTCGCCTCTCTTTTCCTGATACCAATCCTCTGTCCACATCTCGCTTCCTCTTTTCTCACCTCTCTTTTCCTGATACCAATCCTCTGTCCACATCTCGCTTCCTCTCTTCTCACCTCTCTTTTCCTGATACCAATCCTCTGTCAACATCTCGCTTCCTCTCTGCTCCCCTCTCTTTCCCTGATACCAATCCTCTGTCCACATCTCGCTTCCTCTCTTCACACCTCGCTTTTCCTGATACCAATCCTCTGTCCACATCTCGCTTCCTTGCTTCTCACCTCCCTTTTCCTGATACCAATCCTCTGTCCACATCTCGCTTCCTCGCTTCTCACCTCTCTTTCCCTGATACCAATCCTCTGTCCACATCTCGCTTCCTCTCTTCTCACCTCTCTTTCCCTGATACCAATCCTCTGTCCACATCTCGCTTCCTCTCTTCACAACTCTCTTTTCCTGATACCAATCCTCTGTCCACATCTCGCTTCCTCGTATCTCACCTCTCTTTCCCTGATACCAATCCTCTGTCCACGTCTCGCTTCCTCTCTTCCCAACTCTCTTTCCCTGATACCAATCCTCTGTCCACATTTCGCTTCCTCTCTTCTCACCTCTCTTTTCCTGATACCAATCTGCTGTCCACATTTCGCTTCCTCTCTGCCCCCCTCTCTTTCCCTGATACCAATTCTCTGTCCACATCTCGCTTCCTCGCTTCTCACCTCTCTTTCCCTGATACCAATCCTCTGTCCACATCTCGCTTCCTCTCTTCTCACCTCTCTTTTCCTGATCCCAATCCTCTGTCCACATCTCGCTTCCTTGCTTCTCACCTCTCTTTCCCTGATACCAATCCTCTGTCCACGTCTCGCTTCCTCTCTTCCCAACTCTCTTTCCCTGATACCAATCCTCTGTCCACATTTCGCTTCCTCTCTTCTCACCTCTCTTTTCCTGATACCAATCTTCTGTCCACATTTCGCTTCCTCTCTGCCCCCCTCTCTTTCCCTGATACCAATCCTCTGTCCACATCTCGCTTCCTCTCTTCTCACCTCTCTTTTCCTGATACCAATCCTCTGTCCACATCTCGCTTCCTTGCTTCTCACCTCTCTTTCCCTGATACCAATCCTCTGTCCACGTCTCGCTTCCTCTCTTCCCAACTCTCTTTCCCTGATACCAATCCTCTGTCCACATTTCGCTTCCTCTCTTCTCACCTCTCTTTTTCTGATACCAATCCTCTGTCCACATCTCGCTTCCTCTCTTCTCACCTCTCTTTCCCTGATACCAATCCTCTGTCCACGTCTCGATTCCTCTCGTCTCACCTCTCTTTCCCTGATACCAATCCTCTGTCCTCTATTTCCCTGATACCAATCCTCTGTTCTCTATTTCTTTGATACCAATCCTCTGTCCACGTCTCGCTTCCTCTCTTCTAAACTCTCTTTCCCTGATACCAATCCTCTGTCCACATCTCGCTTCCTCTCTTCTCACCTCTCTTTCCCTGATACCAATCCTCTGTCCACATCTCGCTTTTCTCACCTCTCTTTTCCTGATACCAATCCTCTGTCCACATCTCGCTTCCTCTCTGCTCCCCTCTCTTTCCCTGATACCAATCCTCTGTCCACATCTCGCTTCCTCTCTTCTCACCTCTCTTTTCCTGATACCAATCCTCTGTCCACATCTCGCTTCCTCTCTGCTCCCATCACTTTTCCTGATACCAGTCCTCTGTCCACATCTCGCTTCCTCTCTGCTCCCCTCTCTTTCCCTGATACCAATCCCCTGTCCACATCTCGCTTCCTCGCTTCTCACCTCTCTTTCCCTGATACCAATCCTCTGTCCACTTCTCGCTTCCTCTCTTCTCGCCTCTCATCTCTGATACCTTTCCTGTCCACATCTCGCCCGCTTGCATCTCCCCTCTCCTCCCAGATACCTTCCATCCGTCCTATACCCACTTCCCCTTTCTTCCTGGCCCCCATACCCCCCTCCTGCGTCCCCCACCCTGCCTCCTATCGACCCCCGCCCACCCCGACCCCGCTGACGCCGACCCCCCTGTCCCGGGCTGTCTGTGGGCCCCGCCGGGTCCCGTCGACATGTAGACAGACGGTGCAGGCCGGTCGCCCCCTCGCCCGCCTGCACCCTTGGCGTGGCTTCGGCTCCACTCCACGTGCCTTGCCGGCCCGCTGTACCCGGAAGTGACGTCGCGTCTGAAATCACACGCCGCCTGTCGGCCGAGTGTCACTCTCCATGCCGTCCTCTCATTCCTCATCCGGGTCTTTTGGGACCCCTCGAGGCACCGGGACTCCTAACAAGGTCATGTCTGCGACGACGCTCATCGATGCCCCTCACCTCCCTCCCACCCATCCTCGCCCCTGCCCTCCCCACCTCACCTCCCCCCCCCCATTCTCTCCCCTCCATTCCCTCCCCCCATCTATCCTCCTCACTACCCAATCCTGTCCATTTTCTACACCACCCCTTTTCCCTTTTTCACCAAACACACACCTTTTCCCGCCTCCCTCATCCCCAACCTCCTCCCCTTCCACCTCCCCCAGCCCCATTGCTCTCACCCTCGCACTTATCCCCACCCCCACCCCCTCTGCTGACACCCTGCGGGGTGACGGCGCCTTGCCGGCGCCCCAAGAAATGTCCCTTTATCACGCGACAGACCGCCATGTCTGGATTAGCTGTCGGTTCCAATGTTCTTCTAATCAGTAATATATCAAATCATGAAGTCGTATATATCTTAAAAACAGTTGAGTATCGTTTGCATGTTACAAGATAGACTTTCCATTGAGAATGCAATAAAGCAGGATGTCACTAGAGCATCCAAAGCGAACTAACACTCTGTTCTACATTCTGGTACAGGGTTCATTTGCATTATAATTAAGCATTGTTGGATAACCTGCACCAATATATGCATCGATGCAGGCGTAACTAGACACCTAATCGAAACCCCTGGGCTGCTCGACGGGTAGTCCTCGTGGTTACTTGGCACTAGAACCATATCAGAGCAGCCTTGGTGATTTGATGTATCCGGGGGTCACGATGCATCAAGTGAGAGGCCGTAGCCACGCCCAGGGCGTGTCTGTCCTGGACTGGCCTGGACTGGCCTAGATAGCATCGGGCAAACCCTTGTAGATAGGCGACACTTGCAGCAAATTCAACCGCCAAATTGACAATAATCGATAAATGGTTCTGGCAATAACTGAGTTGCAATTTTTTTTATTTTATGGAGGGGGCTCAAATACGGTCTCGTTTATGGCTAAAATGCCCCTGATATAATAAATACGGAGAAATTATAACATGTATTACCTTTCAGCCGCCCACAACAATGGAAAAACGTGGATTCAGAATTACAGAATGCATTAATCAATAGCCGAGTCCATGCCCAACACAGCCCCCTGAAAATAAAGCAAAACTGTAGGTGGAAACATTACAGCATGTATCCCCACTTCTCCCAACAGCCCCCTGATATATTGATGTATTCCTCGTTGTATATTTCTATCCCTTCCACAGGGATGATACACATATATACGAAAATGTATTCCCACATATAGACATCTCGATGTGACCCCGCTTTACGGCTGTTATATACTTTTATGTACCATGTTGTCGAATTGTTGATTTGAAATAAAACACAAATACCAAAATGTCGTTTCTTCATGCATTTCTCCTTGTCGGGTGGAATTTGTTCTGCTTTTTTTCCGCAGGTTCTTCGTTTTTCAATGTATGTATTTTAGTTTTTAATGCTGAATGTTTGTGTGCTAAATATGCATTTAATTGCAGTTTGTGTCTGGCGCAGTCCCATCTACTTTTGCAGTCCTTGGGTCCACCTATTCTGGTACGTGCATTCTCTATGCCTCCAAGTGCCCCATATTATGGACTATGGAATTTTATCTCACAGTAATTTTGTGTTAGTTTCTTTTATGGAGCTTTATGGTCTTGGTAAATTCCTAGGTTGCTTCGTGACACCGCAGTCGCCAAGGGCGGTCTGACCCGTTGAATATGGAGACGTGGCTGCTGCGGCTGTGGCTACGGCTGCTGCGGCTGCTGCTGCGGCTGCCGCCGTTGTCCAGCGCCCTGATCCAGGTATCACCGTCCGAGGCCGCGAGGCCATGAGACCATGGCGCCATCGCCAGTTCCACCGCAATGCCACCGCCCTCCTGCCCCATCACTCCCACCCTGCCTGCACACTGCCCCACCCCTCAATGCAACTCCGACCGACTGAGGCCACCGCATCCAACCCTGCGGCCACCGGGTCGGACAGGATCAAACCAAACCCCCAATTCCCCCTCCACCTTCCGCCTCTTCTTCGTCATCCCACTTACACCGCCTCCCTCCCCCTCCCCCTCCTCCACTCCTAATCCCCACCCCACCCCCAACCACCCCCCTCCCCATCCCTCCTATCGGGCAGCTGCCGTCAGTGACGCCGCCTCATTACCCGCAAGTCTCGGACCAAGTCTCGGATCAAGTCTCGGATCAAGTCTGATCAAGTCTCGGATCAAGTCTCGGATCAAGTCTCGACTCAAGTTTCGGATCAAGTCTCGGATCAAATCTCGGCAGACGCGAGAACAAATCCCGGGATTACTACACTCCAGAGGTCAGATCACCGCGAATGGGGCGACAGCAGCCGGCGGCCGACACCGACACCGACGGATGACACTGACGCACGACACGGACGCACGAAACCAAAATTGATGACGTATGGAAATCTGACATTTGACCCGCCCATTATACTTCTGGTAAGTCACCCATTATATGAAAATGACATTGTGTAATGTCCACACGCGTCCCCAAAGCTCCCCAAAGGCTTTCCCTCATTGAAATTTGCGTGGTAACATTTTGTGAATCAGTATCAAGGGTAGATTATTAATCCCTGGTATAGGAGAAAAGGGCAAATTCCGCGTTATGCGTGTGTTCGTCTATGTTATGGTACGCTTTCCGGTCGCTGCCTGTCTGCTTCTCACTGGCGAAGAATCTACTGAGCGCTTTTGATTGCCATTGCCGATTGATGACTACAATGTCAACAACAATCAACATCGTTATAAAAACAATTGTAACCTAGTTGGACTGAGCATTTGAGCTGAATGACATTACAATTGATCTCAGCCAGCCATGGCGTCCTACCCTGGAACACCTTGTCTGGGTGTATGTCCAGGGCTATCCAGAATGTTGCTCAAGGTTCTTCCGGATGTGTTCCGCCTGTTAGTAAGTGGTAAAGCATGGTCAATAGCTGGAAGGCCAAAGGTGTAGTGACCGCGCGTCCATCCGGGGTGCGTATGGTAAGAAGTAAGTAGCCGGCCAGTCAGTCAGCCGGTCCGCCAGCCCGTGTCCTCCTCCCCCTCTCTGCTACACCCCCACTCCCGCTCCTCCCGGCCTCAGCCCCCAACCCCTTACGCCGATAGTAACGGTTAAACTCATGTCGAATGCTTTACCCTCCCCGTGCGCCTGGATGGTGAAAACCACGGAGATAGAGTTGGAGCCTAGACCCTCAATTCCACATGCTTCTTTCACCCCAGCCTACACCCCCCCCACCTTCCTTACGCCCGCCCTGCCACCATCCCCAGCGCCCCACGCATCCCGTCCCATCTCCGCTACCCTCAAGGAAAAGGCCTTAGTATTTCAATCAATCGAAGGTGTCCTGCCGCCTGTAAACACGACCAAGACCTTGTAGCGCACTTACTACCTCCACCGCTGTCGGGGCCCCTTGCCGTCTGAAGAGACCCGGATGAGGGTGGTGGTGGTGGTGGTGGTGTTCGTCGTCGTCGTCGGGGTGAAGAAGGGTGGGGGGCGGGGGGGGGGGTGGAGCGGTCTGCCAAAGAAGCTCTACTCTCAGGGAGTGTTCCTGATAACACCAGCGTTTGTACCGCGGATGAATGCCGTCACGCGAGTATAACTGCTTGTTGCAAGCTTTACGTTCCAAAAGGTGGAAACCGGACCTTGGTCTATCGTGATCAGCATGCTGAATACCGCTGCGTTGATGTCACTCCTACTTGATCCGGGTAGCGACTGGTAAATTGGTAAATACATGAATTTCAATTACACGTGTGCGAGTCACATGGCTGCCTGTTATAATCTTATGAGGATGCAGACTACTTCACGTGCCGCCATCACACCCGAACAGTGCATTTTGCTCAAGCTTTTAAGTTCAAGTTCAATCGCGTACCTGGGTTTTCAATGTTCGCGGTTGAAAATGATATTATTGCATGTTCGCAGATACCCAATATGCCTTTCGATAATATTAATCATGCCCTAACTAATTATTATAATATACATAACGATAAAACAACTTAGTAAAGTGAGTGGCGTTGACCCGTTTTTGTGTTGCACGAATATATGACACGCATACGGGGATAGGATTCATGGTAGGATAGGACTCCGCCATCAGATAATGCGTCGTCCACCCTCCCGTCACTAACGTTAATAACACAGCCAGCATCTATTTGCCCGACATACCGGGTCTCCGAGAAGGGCATACACGGACTCTCATTGGTTCGTTCTCGTTGCTAAGCTTGCCCGACGGAGACAACCAGTCTCTCGCCGTACAATATTACCGCGGCCCTCAGTCTGTACCGACCTATACATCCCCCTCTATTGTATGGTACTGCGACTCTCACCAATTGTGCTTCCCTGAACTTTGATATGTTTATTTCTCTGACCCCACCCCCCCTCCTCTCAGCCCCGCCTCCATGCCTTCCGCCCCACCCCACCTTCACTTCCTTCCCACCCACGTCTCCGCCAGCCCCTACCTCACGCTTCTGGGGCAGGGATGGGTGGTACTGCGGCGTGGGATGGCGTGGCGTGGCGTGGCGTGGCGTGGAACGTGTGTGGATCTAGGGGTGGGTAAAGCCATGCTGGCTATGGCCAGTCGAATGATGTGCCGTTGATAGTGCGTTTTTTTTTTGCCGAATCAGCTGCTGGATTCCCCGGACTGATCCAGTCAAACTGATCCTTCACCAAGACGCATAAGGTGGAAATAAGCCGTCTTTCTTGAGTGCCATTTCAACCAACCTCTCTGACATCACCAGCCAACTGTGACATAGTGTCAGCAGCTCGGCTGCCAAGGTGATTTATTTTTTCTAAAAGACCAGGAGGAAGGGATGGTGAGCCAATCAGATCATCAACCGGGCTTGCTGTGCTGCCGCGTGCATATGTCAGTTAGGCACGTCTTGGCGGGGCTGACGCCTGCACTATATTGTTAGGTATGGGTGTCTAGACAGCCTATACCAGGTTGGTAGGTCACTAAATCACTGCACTCTTTACCCCTGTTTTCAGTCAGCACCTAGCGCAATTATAAGTGACTGGATGGCGGTATCGCCGGTAGACCACACACTTTTCACACATTGCCAATAGCCACCCATGCATCATATAAGGACATGTATCCGTCGATGGCAAGTAAAACAAGTCAGAGTGTAGGCCATAAAGCCACAGACGTTCGAGTTCACCGCCAAGTGTCAGGTGATTGAAACTGATGGCTGATGGCAGTGAAAATGAAGACCCAGAAGAAAATTACCTTCATAAAGCGTATAATCACTGGTTGACGTTGATAGCGGCTCCCTTTTATCGGTATCCGCCATGGCTCAGAACGTGTGGGGTGTGATTGGAACAACCCCGTTCCCCGTCGACAGTATAATGTGCATTCTCCCGCAAGCCGTTTGATCCCGGATAAGGTTCAATGGTAGTCATGGATCAAAACTTTGTGCTTATTCCTTTTACTCGAAACAGCTGCGGAAGATTTTGCAATGACGTTTGAATCATGGCCTGTGATATTATAAGATGTAGGCTCCTCATTATATTACGGCCGGGCGGGGTGAGGAGGTCTGTAGCGGGTTTATTCCTCATACATGATCGGCTTTGTGTTTTGAAGGCGGATTGCTTAAATAAATCAAAATAACCAATTATTGGTCCAAATTCGGGGTCTATGAAAATTATTCTCCTTTTCTTTACGGTTAAACACAGTTCTTTTCATTTATTTGCAACGAATGCTGTTGTTTGAAAACGAATCTCGCCCACCCTTGTATTTTAAGGATCCTGATATTTCGCAGGCTTCGGGTCGCATAGAGCGTGGCTCAGACAAAACCATTCACCACGTGGCTCCTATCAATATTATTTGGATTACTAATGCAAATATTTGTGAATCACCTTTAAATTCGCTTGATAACTCTCACCTAGCTACTTCTTGGGCACAGATAGCATAATATTTGGCAGCAACAAACGACGAAAGTTGCAATTTGGGTGTTGGCATGTAAGTTTGTGGGAGGCTCAGATCTGCGTTTGGCGGGAACTATACCCGGGTTAGATGATTCACGAGGTGCCAGAGCACTTTCATGCCAGTACAACGTGAATGATATGTTTTTAATTCTATTTGCCCTTACGTTGAATTTACTATGATATACATGTCTTCATACTTACTTTGACTGAAATGTATGAATAAGACAGTAACACAATCAGTTTATATCATGTATAACGTTGACAAACTGAGGGGAAAAGGAGTGACAGACCATCATGCGTCCTGTCGATGATAGTATGGCGCAATCCAAGATTTCTTAATCCAATCTAAATCTTTTCACTGACTATATCCTTGTTCTGGACGCCTTATTCTTGTACAAAGCCCATATTCGCCCTTATCCTCTCTTAGGTCATTAGTTGGATTACGTCCTAAAACCACCATTGCAATTTTCTTGTCATCAAACCAATATATCGCATATAGATATAGCTATATAGATATGGTAAGTTGCGCATTGACCATCAAGACACAAGCATCTTAAACATAATATGTACATATTCCATTACTACGTTTTCTGTCACTTCATGAACTCGCCCATAACGAGAAAGAAAACAACCCGAACAAGCAAATAGCACCCAGGGGCAGCTTTTATCCCTTATCCCTAGATGGACCAGCGTTTAGTGAGCGTACATACAGCGCCAAGTAAAGAAAAAAGGCAAAGATCCCACCTCCGCATTCAGCAATGTACAATTTATGCCCTGGGTGCGTTATCTTGGCGGGGAAAAATTTAGAAGAAATCATCTTTTTTTCCGTTATAGCCGTCCAAGACCCTCGAGTGGCGGCGGGAAGCACCCTTCCGCCATCTTCACCTAATTGACCATTGACACTCGATTAGTGTACGAGGCACATCAAAGCCCAGCGCTCTGGCCCGGGTGACTGTTGTGTCTGCGGGCCTCCGCGCCCGAAGACTCGGGCCGAGGCCGCGTTTAATTTGCAGTTACCAGTGCCATTTGGGAGCTTCAGAGGACGGGTTAGAAGCGGGGCGCGAACCTGCTATAAATTGTTCAGCCTCCCTCCTTCCGATGCCAAATAGTGGTCTGCCACCCTCCGCCCGCCGGTCCCCTAACCGTCCAACGGTCTAACTACTGACAGTAATGGAAAGCAACCGAGCAGCGGTAGTTACTTAGCTCTGGTTCCAGAGAACACCGCGGTGTCTCGTCACTGAATGTTGGCGCTGCCAGTGCTTTTGCAGAGCAATGCGATGAAAATATCAACTGGTGGTAGCTTCCGAGTTCCTTCCTCGCAGCCTTTCTAACATGTAACTGTATGCATGTTCCTTCATGTGCAAATATATGCATCCTTCTTAATGTGCAAATATATGCATCCTTCTTAATGTGCAAATATATGCATCCTTCTTAATGTGCAAATATATGCATCCTTCTTAATGTGCAAATATATGCATCCTTCTTAATGTGCAAATATATGCATCCTTCTTAATGTGTAAATATATGCATCCTTCCTGATGTATGAACATACGTATCATTCCTGATGTGTAAATATAAGCATCCCTCCCGATATCTGAATATATGCATCCGTCCTAATGTGTAAATATATGCGTCTTTCATGATATGTGAATGTATGCATCCTTCTTAATGTGCAAATATATGCATCCTTCCCGATGTATAAATATATGCAGTCTTGCTAATGTGACAACATATGCCTCATTTCTGATATGTAAATATATGCGCGTTTCATGATATGCATCCTTCCTAAATATCTAAATATGCCAACCTTCTTGTGCGTAGTAAACACGGATTTATATGTAAAGATGTGTGCCCTTTCCTATTTGTAAGTATTTATCTCCTCTATATATATAAATACGTGTATACGGCATTTCTAATGCAAGTCCAGGTATAGAAGCATCCTGGACAAAGGCCTTGACAAATCGTAAAGGACGGCAACAATAAACTTAAAGTCAAAAATAAACTTAATGTTTTTGTTAGCACACGAGAAAGAAATACGTGCAAGATACGTTGACAACTAAGGATAGAAAAAGAATTTGTGCGTAAAGAATAGATAATAAAGTGAACACGAACACAAGTCTGGATAAATGAAGAACACAGTAGTCCACACGAGACATGTAAGTACGTGGGGGGTCATAATGTCAGACACATTTAAAACGACGGATGTAAAGCAAAAACGAAAAGAATATGAAGTGGTTCGGAAGAAAGAATTAGGGATAACACAAATATTTAACGAACTTTAAATTAGGGTGGTGGGGGGGTGGGGGGGGGGGGGTGGGCGCTGCACAAAAAATAAATCAAGCGTCCACTCTGGGTCACAGGGATGAAATAGGATGAGGTGGCAGGGAGTGGCAGGGGTGGGTGAGGACAGATAGAAGAGATTGTAACGAATGAGATGAAGTGGAAGAGGTCTATCTGGTGTTTCGATAGGTGGACGGGGGTTAGGCTTGGCGGGGGTGCTGAGAGACAGTACGGCTGGGGCGGCTACCGTCGGGCAGTGGCGCTAGCTAGGCGGGCTGGTGATAGGCCGGCGTTAGGCTGGGGGTAGGCTGGGCTGGTGGGGGTGTCTGGCCGCCTGGATGGCCCGCCCGCCCGCCCGCCCGCCCGGCCGGCTGTTTTGGGAGGTCGCAGACGTCGGGTTCGACGAGTGGAAGACTAGGAAAGTACAGATGCAATCTCTCCCCAGGGGCCTGCCGTGTCGCCAGCACCGGGGCCGACAGTCGGCGGCGGGGAGGGTGAGAAGACACCGCGGGGCGGGGGGGGGGGGGGTGACGGGAGGGGCAGCAAGGGTTGGGTCTGGGAGGGGGGCCAGGGATGGGCCAGGGAGAGCGACACGAAGGGGGCCATGGAGGTTACAGGAAAAGGAACCAGGGATGATACAGGGTAGGGGCTCCCGGGGGGGGGGAGGGGAGGGGGGAGGGGGCAGGGAGGAGGTCGGGGAGAGTACAGGGAAGGGGGCCACGGAGGGAGACAGGAACGGTGCCAGGGAGGAGGCCAGAAAGGGGGCCAGGGAGAGGTCCATTAAGGAGGCCAGAGATGAGGCCAAGAAGGGGAACCAGGAAGGGGGCCAGGGAGGGGTCCAGGAAGGGGACCAGGGATGGAGCGAGACAGGAACGGTGCCAGGGAGGGGGCCAGAAAGGGGGCCAGGGATGAGGCCAAGAAGGGGGCCAGGGAGGGGACCAGGGAGGAGTGGGGTCCAGAGAGGGACCAGGGACAGGTCAGGTATGGGTCACATATGAGGCCTGAAAGGGGACGGGAGCCCGGGAAGATCATGGTGGTCAATAAGTGGGCGAATGGCGAATGGCGCCAAGGGATGGGGCCATTAAGCCCATGAATGGCGCCAAGGGATAGGGCCATGAAAGCCATGGATGGCGCCAAGGGATGGGGCCCTGAAAGCCATGGATGACGCCGTGAATGGTGCCATGAAAGCCATAGATGACGCCGGGGATTGGGCCATGAAAGCTATGGATGACGCCGGGGATTGGCCAAGGAAAGCTATGGATGACGCCGGAGATGGGGCCATAAAAGCCATGGATGACGACGGTGATGGGGCCATGAAAGCCATGGATGACGCCGGGGATGGGGCCATGAAAGCCATGGATGACGCCGGTGATGGGGCCATGAAAGCCATGGATGACGCCGAGAGGCAGGGTATTAGCCAGAGACCCGCCTGCCCGCCGGATGGGCGGGCAGTTTCAATTTTGGCGGGCAGATTTTCAATTTGGCGGGCACTCAGTTGCTGTTTACCCGCCCAAAAAGAACCTTTTTGTCAGGACGTTTAGCAGAAAATCACAATTTTACATGACATCAAAGACTACTTTTGTTCATAGAATTGTAAATTGTGAGCTCAAAATGCGCCCTGGCTGGCTGGCTCCATGTTTTGTGTGCACACAGAACCCTTTTTGACTGGCAAAAAAAACCTTCTTGCTAACACCCTGCCGTGAGGCACCCATTAATGCCATGGATGACGCCTGTGATGGAGCCATGAAAGCCATGGATGACGCCTGTGATGTGGCCATGAAAGCCATGGATGACGCCGGGGATTGAACCATAAAAGCCATAGATGAAGCCGGTGATGGGGCCATGAAACCATGGATGACGCCGGGAGGCACCCATGAATGCCAGGGTCGGAGCATGAAGACCAGGCAGGACAGGTCAAGGCCTGGCAGATCAGGGAGTTACTTTATAGATCACAATATCTAATCTGTGGGAATGACTCTTTCGGATACACCACAATGACTTTTTTGTAGCGCTCACAATTACTGTTATGTAGGCATCACTTTCTCTCTTTTACAGATTGCAATACCATGGTACGCTGGGGTCACGTCAAATTTCTCATAAGACTTGACCTCCAGTGTCATTACAAGAGAGAAGAGGAGAAGAGTTAAATTCGTTACGTTATTGATAAGTGAAGGACATACAAGGCGATGATGGTAAGGACTGGAGCGGAGCCAAGAATAATACCGTCACCAATTAACATTGGAAAGCGTATTGCTGTAAAAGACGCTTCCAGTATCAAGCAAAGACAGAATAAAAGCATTTAAGTGAGAGGATGAGCAATTGGCCGGAACAGAAAATATGCACTATAAATTAAGACGCGAAACGGTCACAGTTATCAATGGGTATAACTAGGGTTAATGGACCGTGAACATCTAGTGTATATATATCTATATGTATAAATATATATATTATATATATATATATATATATATATATATATATATATATATACGTGTAAAATGTAGCTGATAATTGGAAGGAGTGCAGACTGATATATAGAGTGGTACCAGCCTGTGGTCCAGTCCTGCCAGCGGTGACTGGGGCCGGATAGTTCCTCTGATCGGCCGAGGCGCCACCTCGTGGTCTGGGGGCCAGAGATACAGCCGGACCGCCGGCCGGGCTGACTGGCTGGCTGGCGGGATGGCGGGATGGCTGGCTGGCTGGCCCAGAGTGCTGTCGCCTGAGTCAGCGACTGTTAATTTGCCAAACAGACTTCGTGTCGCTATGGGGCATTTGCCACGAGATGGAGCAATGCAGGGAAGGGGATTAAAGGATACGACTAGGTTGGCGACAGTCGTCGGCCAGTTTACGCTGCCGGATTTTGGTCCTGTGTACCCACTATTTTCCTACCCCCCCTCCCCCCTCCCTCCATCCCCATCCCTCACCCATCCGCCCCTCCACCCTTTTTGGTTGCATGCAATCCCCACACACGGTCCTCAGAACCCCTATCCCTCCCTTTCCCCAGCTGGCAGGCCGCCACCGCCGGCCGCCACCGCCGGCCGCCACAACCCCCCCCCCGCTGGCGTCTCGGGTTGTGGGCCCGGGTGCTGCCACCAGGGTCCACGAGGCGGCCGCCGCCAATCGGACGGCCAGTCATCGAGTCGCCGTCCGCCGGCCACGCTCCTTCTAAACCACTCTTCCCCCTCCTCTCTCCCTCCCTACTCCCCTGCAGCTCCCTCACCTCCACGCCCCGAATCGGGCCGTCGCACCCTGCACCACCCTGCACCGCCGTGCCCCGCCCCCCCCCCCATCTACTCTCCCCCTTCACGCCGTCCAGGGTGAGCGAGTGCAGTCACGGCACAGAGCCCCTGAACACGTGTCGATGGCGCAGTCCTCGGGACCCCGTGGCGGCTTGCCGAGTGCGCCATCAGGTCAGACCCCGCCACACCAAGACGCTGGTGTCCTTCTTGGGGCAGAAGGGGTGGAGGGATGGAGAGGTGGAGGGTGGAGGATGGGTGGTGGAGGTGGAAGGGTGGGTGGTAGCAGGGGTGGGGGGGGGGGTGGTCGGGGTGGATGGGTGGATGGGTGGAAGGGTGGAGGGTGGGTGATAGGTGGTGGAGATGGGAGGGTGGATGTTCGGGGCGGAGGGATGGAGGGGAGGGTGGTGGCATGGGTGGAGGGGTGGGCGGTCCGGGTGGAGGGGTTGGTGGTAGCAGTGGTGGAGGAGTGGTTGGTCACGGTGGATAGGTGGAGGGTTGGGGCGGTGGGTGGGCGGGGTGGAGGGGTGGAGGGGTGGTTGGTTGATCGGGATGGAGGGGTAGAAGGGTAAAGAGGTGGAGGGATGGGTGGTCGGGGTGAATGGGTGGATGGGTGGAGGGTGGAGGGTGGAGGGTGGATGATAGGCGGTGAAGGTGGGAGGGTGGATGTTAGGGTTGGAGGGATGGAGGGGGGGGTGGTGGCATGGGTGTAGGGGTGGGTGGTCGGGGTGGAAGAGTAAAGGGGTTGAGGGTGGAGGATGGGTGGTGGAGTGGGAGGGGTGGGTGGTCGGGGTGGAGGGGTGGATGGTCGGGGTGGAGGGGTGGGTGGTCGGGATGGAGGGGTGGGTGGTCGGGGTGGAGGGGTGGGTGGTCGGGGTGGAGGGATGGTACCGTGGCACGGGGAGGAACAACAACGCTGAGACTACGAAGTAGTGTTTGGTTTTGTAGCCGGAAGTGCGAATGATGTTGTAGACAGATGCAAATAACGCTGAAAAAATGTCCTCGGTGGGAGGGGGGGGGGGGGAGGGGTGGAGCAATCGCGTTGAGGCGAGGTAAATGATATTATGAGGATAGCAGATTATTAGGGAGAAATGAAGACTTTGGGATAAATGAAATAACATGTTGGTGTTTTGTGCCCATAGGATAAAGGATAAAGGATAAAGTGGGATATGAAACCTGCGGGGACCAGAAAGTGGACTTTGATGAAACTTGTCCCGGATGCGGATGCCACATATAACGGAGTGCACAACAGCCAATTCATCTTAGAGATAGACGTCTAACTAGAACATCAAACACACGCAACGAAAGGTGTTGGCAAGTGTAAAATAAATCGAGATAGTCATAAAAAAAGTGACCGATGCCATTGACACCAGAGACAGATAGATGGCTTTGAGAAAAGTCAAAATTTAATGCGGTAATCGGGTTATACAAACACAATATTGAGAAAGTTAATCGACCGCATTGGGAAAAGTGGTAAGTTGGGCAAAGTCAAATGTAGCATTGAGAAAAGTTATTGGGGAAAAATGGCATTCGAACAGATTGATACAGGGAAATAGTAATGCTATTATTAGGAAAGGATGGTAATATATGTCCAAGGCGGTATCGGGTATAATCAACGATATTGTTATATAGGAAAATCAGAGGTTGTACATGCATTGTAACATGTCAAAAAAGATATTGCAAAATGCAAACGCAACGATTGTATTGAAGGAAAAGTCAAATACGGCATTGAGAAACTTCGAAGACGGTATTGGTAGGCGGGATAGGGATGGGGGATGGACGAGATGGGAACGGAAACATGTTCTTCATGTGGGCTTGAGCTGATATTGGATTGGAAGGACCGGGGCTGAGAGCTACAGCGGATAAACTAGGCCACGGATGACCCAGAAATATATATCGCCAGGAGTGGACAGTGATGGGAAAACAACTTGACCTAAAAACGGTAGAGCGAAAGCAGATAAATCTTGTCTATGATAATAGCTTGGTTATATTTTATATGCAAGTTTTTTTCTCTGATGGTTCAGCGAAAGCAGTTTCATCTTGTCTATGAAAATGATTTAGTTCATATTTAATGATGACGTGTTTTGGCTAAATTTGCTTAAATAGCATATGACGTGTAGAATCTGTGACGCATATAGGGATACAAATATTGAGTAATATATATATAGAGAGAGAGATCTGCTTGGTGACAGTAGTAGCCATGTTTGATCAGGAAACGATATGGGTCTATTTATAGTAACACGATGTGGCCCGTGACAGGATATTAACATATACGGGCACGTCATTTCCGGTTGTGGGGGCGGTCCTTTATGACACTCTGACGGCTTCTCTTGAGGTATGGCGAAGGTGTCAGTAACTGGCCACTGATGTGTCTTCCAGCACGTCCAGTCCACATTCATAGGAACAGTGAGCCTTGGCGCTTCTCTATGGTTTCTTCCACGCGTCATCAAGGCGTGGGCGGATGATTTAGGGGGCGGGGGTGGGGATATTTATGTGTCTTCACACAGCCATGAAATGTAAAACTGGCCAGCTGTTTGATTTCCTCTGATTTGTGTCAAGCACGCGTTCAGCATGGTGCCAAAGGTCGTTCCTCAATGGGACTCGGCCGGCCCCTCAGACCCTGCCGTACCCATGGCGTAAGGCGGCTGGCGATGTCCTTGTCGGCGACTTCAGGTACCTACCGAATGTCCTTTATTATCGCCCACAACCATCCCTCGCTTCAAGGCACTCCAGGCGCGGGAGAGGTGGATACACTTGAAGCTTTTCACCCCCAAGTCGCTGCTTTTTATTTGCTGGCGGCAGTGACGCCGATGAGTTGGACGCTAGTGGCTCTTAACCTGTCCGACCCTCGCCTCTCATCCACCCCCTTCTTCTCTCCCCACCCCCCTACATTGCCCATGCCTGCCAATGAGTGGAGGTAGGCATTCAGCAATCTGTTGGTCTAATCAGACCAATGAGGCGATGACAATCAACGGCGATTCTCTCTCCCTACTTCCTACCCTTATCCCCCATCCGCCCTATCACCGACCCCCCCGCCCCGCCCGTCATACAATGCTGCTTGGGGTTGCCTTGGGTCCTTTTCCTCGCAGCCTTTACCCACCCCCTCCCCCCTCCCCACCAACGCGCCTCCACCATGTATTGCAAAGTCATTCTTCTTTAGTTGGCTTAGATATCGCCAGGTCTTGCAATCCACCTCCTCAGTCCTGGCCCTCTACCCAACTCCACCCCTACCAAATCGCCAGCACCCCCGCCCCATCCCCACACACCATCCATCCCCAGTATCCACCCTACCCCATCCACCCCTATCATCCCCCCACCCCATCCACTCCCAGTACCCCCCATCCCATCCACCCCTAGCATGCCCCGACTCCATCCACCCCCAGCACCCCCCCCTTACCCTATGCACCCTCACCCCATCCACCCTCTGCAGCTCCCTCCCATCCCTCACCCAATCCACCCTTACCCCATCCAACCCCCACCCCCATCCACCCCCACCCTCTCCACACGTTCACATGGGTCCAGTCTCGGGTCTCTACGAAACAGGGCCTTAATGGTATCGGTCAACACAAGAGGCTAACCCGCAAGACCGACACGGTGCCAACGACCCCCCCCACCACCCCCTTCCCCCACCCTCCTCATTCCCAAGGGGACACAATCTATATTTGGCCACTGACAGAGCCAGAATAAACGTTCCGGCTAACCCACTCGCCTACGATCCGGGCCAAGCCTGACTTAGAATGTTGAATAGAGACATATCAATAGCGTTTAATGAATCAGGATCTGCCGCCCACGCCGATAGCCAAGCGTCGCCTGCTTACCGCCCCCACGTGTCTGTGTTTGATCACCCGTCACCCCGCCTGCCTTTTGTCTTTTGTCGGGTATCAGATCTCGTTTGTATAGTTCAAGCCCACCAATCATACCCGCCGGTATCACCATGCAGCAAGCGCCAGTCTGACGGAGGCCCCCTGGCGCTGCCAGCCCCTCCCTCACCACCAGTCACCCTCAAAATACCCCCATCGCCACTGTCACCCTCACCACCACAGTCACCGTCACCATAAAAACTGACGCGATCACCACAAATGTCATCCCTGTCATCATTGTCACCCTCATCACCAGTCACCCTCACCACCACTGTCACCGTCCCCACCACTGTCACCCTCACCACCACTGTCTCCCTCACCACCACCGTCACCCTTACCACCACTGTCGCCCTTACCACCACTGTCTCCCTTACCACCATTGTCACCCTCACCACCACTGTCACCGTCACCACCACTGTCACCCTCATCACTGTCACCCTCACCACCACTGTCACCCTCACCACCACTGTCACCCTCACCACCACTGTCACCCCCACCACCACTGTCACCCTCACCACCACTGTCACCCTTACCACCACCGTCACCCTCACCACCACTGTCACCCTCACCACCACTGTCACCCTCATCACCACTGTTATCCTCACCACCACTGTCAACCTCACCACCACTGTCACCCTCACCACCACTGTCACCCTCACCACCACCGTCACCCTCACCACCACTGTCACCCTCACCACCACTGTCACCCTCACCACCACTGTCACCCTCACCACCACCGTCACCCTCACCACCACTGTCACCCTCACCACCACTGTCACCCTCATCACCACTGTCATCCTCACCACCACTGTCAACCTCACCACCACTGTCACCGTCACCACCACTGTCAACCTCACCACCACTGTCACCCTCACCACCACTGTCACCCTCACCACCACTGTCACCCTCACCACCACTGTCACCGTCACCACCACTGTCACCGTCACCACCACTGTCACCCTCACCACCAGTCACCCACACCACCGCCGTCACCCTCATCATCAGTCACCCTCACCGTCAGTCATCCTTACCATCATTGTCACCTTCACCACCACTGTCACCCTCATCACCAGTCACCCTCGCCACAACCGTCACTCTTACCACCACTGTCACCCTCACCACCACTGTCACCCTCACCACCACCAGTCACCCTCATCATCAGTCACCCTCACCATCACTGTTACCCTCACCACCACTGTCACCCTTACCACTAAATATCACCCTCACCATCAGTCATCCTCACCACCACCTTCACCGTCACCTGCAGTCACCCTCACCACCACAGTCACCCTCACCATCAGTCGCCCTCACCATCAGTCACCCTCACCACCACAGTCACCCTCACCATCAGTCGCCCTCACCATCAGTCACCCTCACCACCACAGTCACTCTCACCATCAGTCACCCTCACCACCAGTCACCCTCACCATCAGTCACCCTCACCACCACAGTCACCCTCACCATCAGTCACCCTCACCATCAGTCACCCTCACCATCAGTCACCCTCACCATCAGTCACCTTCACCACCACTGTCACCCTCACCACCACTGTCACCCCCACCACCACTGTCACCCTCACCACCACTGTCACCCTCACCACCACCGTCACCCTCACCACCACTGTCAACCTCACCACCACTGTCACCCTCACCACCACTGTCACCCTGACCACCACGGTCAACCTGACCACCACTGTCACCCTCACCACCACTGTCACCCTCACCACCACTGTCACCCTTACCACCACTGTCACCCTCACCACCACTGTCACCCTCACCACCACTGTCACCCTTACCACTAAATATCACCCTCACCATCAGTCACCCTCACCTTCAGTCACCCTCACCACCACTGTCACCCTCACCATCACTGTCACCCTCACCGCCACCAGTCACCCTCACCATCACTGTTACCCTCACCACCACAGTCACCCTAACCATCAATCACCCTCACAACCACAGTCACCCTCACCATCAGTCACCCTCACCATCAGTCACCCTCACCATCATTCACCCTCACCATCAGTCACCCTCACCATCATTCACCCTCACCATCATTCACCCTCACCATCAGTCACCCTCACCACCACTGTCACCCTCACCACCACTGTCACCCTCACCGTCAGTCACCCTTACCATTATTGTCACCTGCACCACCACTGTCACCGTCATCACCAGTCACCCTCGCCACCACCGTCACCCTTACCACCACTGTCACCCTCACCACCACTGTCACCCTCACCACCACCAGTCACCCTCACCATCACTGTTACCCTCACCACCACTGTCACCCTTACCACTAAATATCACCCTCACCATCAGTCACCCTCACCTTCAGTCACCCTCACCACCACTGTCACCCTCACCACCACTGTCACCCTCACCGCCACCAGTCACCCTCACCATCACTGTTACCCTCACCACCACAGTCACCCTAACCATCAATCACCCTCACCACCACAGTCACCTTCACCATCAGTCACCCTCACCATCAGTCACCCACACCATTAGTCACCCTCACCATCAGTCACCCTCACCACCACAGTCACCCTCACCACCATTGTCACCATCACCACCACTGTCACCCTCACCACCATTATCACCCTCATCACCACAGTCACCACTGTCACCCACACCACCAGTCACCCTCACCATCAGTCACCCTCACCACCATTGTCACCCGCACCACCACAGTCACCCTCACCATCAGTCGCCCTCACCATCAGTCACCCTCACTACCACAGTCACCCTCACCATCAGTCACCCTCACCACCACAGTCACCCTCACCACCACAGTCACCCTCACCATCAGTCACCCTCACCATCAGTCACCCTCACCACCACTGTCACCATCACCACCACTGTCACCCTCACCACCACTATCACCCTCATCACCACAGTCACCACTGTCACCCACACCACCACTGTCACCATCACCACCACTGTCACCCTCACCACCACTGTCACCCCCACCACCACTGTCACCCTCACCACCACTGTCACCCTCACCACCACCGTCACCCTCACCACCACTGTCAACCTCACCACCACTGTCACCCTCACCACCACTGTCACACTGACCACCACGGTCAACCTGACCACCACTGTCACCCTCACCACCACTGTCACCCTCACCACCACTGTCACCCTTACCACCACTGTCACCCTCACCACCACTGTCATCCTCACCACCACTGTCACCCTTACCACTAAATATCACCCTCACCATCAGTCACCCTCACCTTCAGTCACCCTCACCACCACTGTCACCCTCACCATCACTGTCACCCTCACCGCCACCAGTCACCCTCACCACCACTGTCACCCCCACCACCACTGTCACCCTCACAACCACAGTCACCCTCACCATCAGTCACCCTCACCATCAGTCACCCTCACCATCATTCACCCTCACCATCAGTCACCCTCACCACCACTGTCACCCTCACCACCACTGTCACCCTCACCGTCAGTCACCCTTACCATCATTGTCACCTGCACCACCACTGTCACCGTCATCACCAGTCACCCTCGCCACCACCGTCACCCTTACCACCACTGTCACCCTCACCACCACTGTCACCCTCACCACCACCAGTCACCCTCACCATCACTGTTACCCTCACCACCACTGTCACCCTCACCACCACTGTCACCCTTACCACTAAATATCACCCTCACCATCAGTCACCCTCACCTTCAGTCACCCTCACCACCACTGTCACCCTCACCACCACTGTCACCCTCACCGCCACCAGTCACCCTCACCATCACTGTTACCCTCACCACCACAGTCACCCTAACCATCAATCACCCTCACTACCACAGTCACCCTCACCATCAGTCACCCTCACCATCAGTCACCCTCACCATTAGTCACCCTCACCATCAGTCACCCTCACCACCACAGTCACCCTCACCACCATTGTCACCATCACCACCACTGTCACCCTCACCACCATTATCACCCTCATCACCACAGTCACCACTGTCACCCACACCACCAGTCACCCTCACCATCAGTCACCCTCACCACCATTGTCATCCTCACCACCACATTCACCCTCACCATCAGTCGCCCTCACCATCAGTCACCCTCACCACCACAGTCACCCTCACCATCAGTCACCCTCACCACCACAGTCACCCTCACCACCACAGTCACCCTCACCATCAGTCACCCTCACCATCAGTCACCCTCACCACCACTGTCACCATCACCACCACTGTCACCCTCACCACCACTATCACCCTCATCACCACAGTCACCACTGTCACCCACACCACCAGTCACCTTCACTAACACTGTCACCCTCACCACCACTGTCACCCTCATCACCACTGTTATCCTCACCACCACTGTCACCCTCACCACCACTGTCACCCTCACCACCACTGTCACCCTCACCACCACCGTCACCCTCACCACCACTGTCACCCTCACCACCACTGTCACCCTCATCACCACTGTCATCCTCACCACCACTGTCAACCTCACCACCACTGTCACCGTCACCACCACTGTCAACCTCACCACCACTGTCACCCTCACCACCACTGTCACCCTCACCACCACTGTCACCGTCACCACCACTGTCACCCTCACCACCAGTCACCCACACCATCGCTGTCACCCTCATCATCAGTCACCCTCACCGTCAGTCATCCTTACCATCATTGTCACCTTCACCACCACCGTCACCCTCATCACCAGTCACCCTCGCCACAACCGTCACCCTTACCACCACTGTCACCCTCACCACCACTGTCACCCTCACCACCACCAGTCACCCTCATCATCAGTCACCCTCACCATCACTGTTACCCTCACCACCACTGTCACCCTTACCACTAAATATCACCCTCACCATCAGTCACCCTCACCACCACCTTCACCGTCACCTTCAGTCACCCTCACCACCACAGTCACCCTCACCATCAGTCGCCCTCACCATCAGTCACCCTCACCACCACAGTCACCCTCACCATCAGTCGCCCTCACCATCAGTCACCCTCACCACCACAGTCACCCTCACCATCAGTCACCCTCACCACCAGTCACCCTCACCATCAGTCACCCTCACCACCACAGTCACCCTCACCATCAGTCACCCTCACCATCAGTCACCCTCACCATCAGTCACCCTCACCATCAGTCACCTTCACCACCACAGTCACCCTCACCATCAGTCACCCTCGCCACCATTGTCACCCTCACCACCACTGTCACCATCACCACCACTGTCACCCTCACCACCACTGTCACCCCCACCACCACTGTCACCCTCACCACCACTGTCACCCTCACCACCACTGTCACCCTCACCACCACTGTCACACTCACCACCACTGTCACCCTTACCACCACTGTCACCCTCACCACCACTGTCACCCTCACCACCACTGTCGCCCTTACCACTAAATATCACCCTCACCATCAGTCACCCTCACCTTCAGTCACCCTCACCACCACTGTCACCCTCACCATCACTGTCACCCTCACCACCACAGTCACCCTAACCATCAGTCACCCTCACCATCATTCACCCTCACCATCAGTCACCCTCACCATCAGTCACCCTCACCACCACTGTCACCCTCACCACCACAGTCACCCTCACCTCCAGTCACCCTCACAACCACAGTCACCCTCACCATCAGTCACCCTCACCATCATTCACCCTCACCATCAGTCACCCTCACCATCATTCACCCTCACCATCAGTCACCCTCACCACCACTGTCACCCTCACCACCACCGTCACCCTCACCACCACTGTCACCCTCACCACCACTGTCACCCTTACCACCACTGTCACCCTCACCACCACTGTCACCCTCACCACCACTGTTGCCCTTACCACTAAATATCACCCTCACCATCAGTCACCCTCACCTTCAGTCACCCTCACCACCACTGTCACCCTCACCATCACTGTCACCCTCACCGCCACCAGTCACCCTCACCATCACTGTTACCCTCACCACCACATTCACCCTAACCATCAATCACCCTCACCACCACCGTCACCCTCACCATCAGTCACCCTCACCATCAGTCACCCTCACAACCACAGTCACCCTCACCATCAGTCACCCTCACCATCAGTCACCCTCACCATCATTCACCCTCACCATCAGTCACCCTCACCACCACTGTCACCCTCACCACCACTGTCACCCTCACCGTCAGTCACCCTTACCATCATTGTCACCTGCACCACCACTGTCACCGTCATCACCAGTCACCCTCGCCACCACCGTCACCCTTACCACCACTGTCACCCTCACCACCACTGTCACCCTCACCACCACCAGTCACCTTCACCATCACTGTTACCCTCACCACCACTGTCACCCTCACCACCACTGTCACCCTTACCACTAAATATCACCCTCACCATCAGTCACCCTCACCTTCAGTCACCCTCACCACTACTGTCACCCTCACCATCACTGTCACCCTCACCGCCACCAGTCACCCTCACCATCACTGTTACCCTCACCACCACAGTCACCCTAACCATCAATCACCCTCACCACCACCGTCACCCTCACCCTCAGTCACCCTCACCATCAGTCACCCTCACCATTAGTCACCCTCACCATCAGTCACCCTCACCACCACAGTCACCCTCACCACCACTATCACCCCCCCACCCATGTCATCACAATCCCACTATTACCACCCCACCCATGTCATCACCATCCCAATATCACCACCCCACCCATGCCATCACAATCCCACTGTCACCGCCCCACCCAAGTCATCACCATCCCACTATTACCACCCCACCCATGTCATCACCATCCCAATATTACCACCCCACCCATGTCATCACCATCCCACCATCACCCCCCCACCCATGTCATCACAATCCCACTGTCACCGCCCCACCCATGTCATCACCATCCCACTATTACCACCCCACCCATGTCATCACAATCCAACTATCACCGCCCCACCCATGTCATCACCATCCCACTATTACCACCCCCAGCCATGTCATCACTACCCCACTATCACCGCCCCACCCATGTCATCACCATCCCACTACCACCACTACCACCGCTGCCTCATTTATCCGTACAACTATCGGCACTCACTCCAACCATGCATGACCCACCCTCGCCACCGCCACCGCCACCGCCACTGCCACTATCACCGCCACCGCCACCGCCACCGCCACCGCCACTGCCACCATCACCGCCACCGCCACCGCCACCGCCACCGCCACCGCCACCGCCACCACCAACGCCGCCAGTACCGCCACTGCCACCATCACCGCCACCGCCACCGCCACCGCCACCGCCACCATCACCGCCACCGCCACCGCCACCGCCACCGCCACCGCCACCGCCACCACCACCCTCGCCACCGCTACCGCCACCGCCACCGCCGCCACCACCGCCACCACCACCGCCAACGCCACTGCCACTATCACCGCCACCGCCACCGCCACCGCCACCGCCACCGCCACCGCCACCGCGAACGCCACCGCCACCGCCACCGCCACTGCCACCGCCACCACCGCCACCACCGCCACTGCCACCGCTGCCACCATCACCGCCACCGCCACCGCCACCGCCACCGCCACCGCCACCACCGCCACCGCCACCGCCACCGCCGCCGCCAGCACCGCCACCGCCACCGCCACCGCCACCGCCACCGCCACTGCCACCGCCGCCACCGCCACCACCGCCACCGCCACCGCCACCGCCACCGCCACCGCCACCGCCACCACCGCCACCGCCACCGCCACCGCCACCGCCACCGCCACCGCCACCGCCACCACCGCCACCGCCACCGCCAGCGCCACCGCCGCCAGCACCGCCACCGCCACCGCCACCGCCACCGCCACCCATGTCTCGTCAGCCCCTATGACACCACTTGTTCATAATATTAGAAATACAAGCTGTCTAGGTGCTTCTTTGGATGGAATCCAAGCTTAAAATCTTTGAGTCCCCTCCTCTCCTAAGTTACACCGAAATGTCCTTATTTAGCACGCAGATTATCGAGAGTCAATCACGTCACTATTTTTAGGTCGCGGCAGATCTAAAAGAAGGCGCCACAGTTCATATTACTCACGCCGCGATGCGCCTCTACGTCCGGTCACGGGTGCCTCGTCGCGGGTGAGACGAGGTCTTTTATTGGCTAATAAATATAGGCCTATATATGTATTTAGCTGGCTCCCCCGTCACCCCTCCCCCTCCCCCCCACCCCCCGCGCATTATCATGAAGACGATCGGCTTATCAATCGCGAAGTTAACTACTTCCGTCGCCATCACGTGATATCGACACTATCGAGTGTTGGTCTTAATAACGTCTGACGTCATCGTCGTCACGGTAATGGTCCCAATGGTCTGATGATTAGCTGCCCTCCCCGCCCCCCCCCCCCTCACCCCAACCCACCCTGAACCCAACCCACCTCTGGAAGCCGCTCGGTGGTCAGCGATATCGACGGAGCTCGGCCAGGCGAGCCATCCTTTTTAAACATCCCATGTCCGTCTCCTAAATGACTAAGGATTCATGTGGTAAGCAGGCTTAGTCTGCTGGTTATCAACATGTCGATGGTACGAGGCCTGGCACTGGCATCTGGGCGATTTTCACCCGCACCCATTTGATTGTCCCGCGGTAATTCATGGTCCAATTAACCCTTCAGGTGCAAAAAAGCGGGCTCAAACACCAACATTTCTTTGGGTTTTTTCAAATGACCAAGAGGCTGGCTGCCCCGGGGGCTTGTCTACAATCTTGATCCTTCTCTTTGGCGTAGCAAGACCTTCGTAAATGAAGCCTCACAAAGAAGAGGGATTAACTCATTAACCTCAGTAGGCGGTGTATGTTGTGTGGCGTTGTGAAGCATCAGCGGATCGGCTCCACCTTCCGCCTAAAAATATATACTTTTTGGCAGAAAGTGCGAGTTTTGAAACATTACTCTAATGAATAATTATAATCGTCAAATTGTGAAATACGCGCGTTTTGTTTTAAATAAATGATGAAACATTACTGTATCAAAGGTGAATAAATGTTTTACACTTTCAATTCAAAAGAATCACGTATACAGGATGAGATTTTCTTATTTCTCGCAATCTCCCCCACCAGGTGGATCTTCAGCTGCCCACAGCAACCTCCCACCCCCGCGCCCCCCCCCCCCCCACCCTGCCGCCCCCGCCGCCCCCGCCGGCCTCCCCTAGCGGACGCGTGGTGCTTTGCGAACCGACTGCCCAAGTATATCGCTAAAGGCACCCAGTGACCCCGCGACCGTCCATATGATGGATGGAGACTGGTCTCCTAGTGGAACCAAGTAAATAACAAATAAAGAAAATAGCAAACAGATGAGACGTGCCCGGGTTTGGACGATGGTAAAATGATGACAAAAAAATACACTCTCCGAGGTATCGACGGCTGTTTTTGTAATCATTTTAAAGCAATGAAAACGTCAATCTGCTTTTCTCCCAGAGGTACTTTGTTAACAACGCAGCTGAGTTTTTGGTTTTCTGGATTTTGTCTGGTGTAATTATTTTTAATGCTAAGACATGTTTGCTTATATTGCACTAGATTACATGCCACTTCTGCATAATATATGTATTATATATTACCTTAATGTAGTTGTTCTTGACAATAATGGTGGCGAATAGTCAAACGATGTGATTCAAGGGAAGAGCAGTCCACAGTCGCACAATTCAAGATAAATGCAAAATATGTATGAAAATGGTAGGCACCTGGACGGCGTTTCCCGACCGACTCGTGCACATAGCACGTGGCGTAACTACCATCGACACAGCGTACGCAGTGCGCCCCCTTTCCAGGGGCAATTCTGGACGTCTGATTTCCCCCCTGACCCGCCCCCTTCTTCGACTATTATTATTAGTCTGCATTCACTTTATATTGAGGCTGTAGGCTAAACGGCTATTTTATTCAGAGTTAGCATCTATGAAGGTGGAGAATAAAACCATGCACTCCCAAGCCCGTCCATGGAATATACGAAGGAGTGCAAATCAATGAGAGACAGGAAGTAGTATTGAAGGAGATTTTGTTTTTAATTGCGAATTGCAAATAAGCGTGAGAGTTGAGAAACATTTTATTATGCCAATTTTTAATTGAATTAAATATTGTAATTTGAACTGGACATCGGTGCGAATGGTTCGTGCCCCACGGCGGATATACGGCTCCAGCCAGTCGATGGTGGTCCATGGATCAGAAAGCCAACAGATCAGACGGTGGTTCACAGACCGAAAGGCCAACAGATCAGACGGTGGTCTACAGACCGAAAGGCCAAATAATCAGACGGTGGTCCACAGACCGAAAGGCAAGAATATCACACGGTGGTCCAGGGACCGGTAGGCCAAAAGATCACACGGTGGTCCACAGACCGAAAGGCAAGAATATCACACGGTGGTCCGGGGACCGGTAGGCCAAAAGATCAGACGATGGTAAACAGACCGAAAGGCAAGAATATCACACAGTGGTCCAGGGACCGGTAGGCCAAAAGATCACACCGTGGTCCACAGACCGAAAGGCCAACAGATCAGACGGTCGTCCACAGACCGAAAGGCAAAAAGATCAGACGGTGGTCCACCGACCGAAAGGCCAAAATATCAGACAGTGGTCCATGGACCGAAAGGCCTAAATATCAGACGGTGATCTATGGACCGAAAGGCCAAAAGATCAGAGGGTGGTCCATGGATCGAAAGGCCACAAGATCAGACGGTGGTCCAGAGACCGAATGGTAAAAAGATCAGACGGTGGTTCACAGACCGAAAGGCCAACAGATCAGACGGTGGTCCATGGACCGAATGGTAAAAATATCAGACGGTGGTCCACAGACCGAAAGGCCAACAGATCAGAGGGTGGTCCATGGACCGAAAGGTCTAAACACCAGACGGTGGTCCACAGACCGAAAGGCCAACAGATCAGACGGTGGTCCACAGACCGAAAGGCAATCAGATCAAACGGGTTTTCCACAGACCGAATGGTGAAAAGATCAGACGGTGGGCAACAGACCGTAGGGTAAAAAAATTAGATGGTGGTCCACAGACTGAAAGGCCAACTGATCAGACGGTGGTCCATGGACCGAAAGGCCTAAATATCAGACGGTAGTCCACAGACCGAAAGGCAAAAAGATCAGACGGTGGTCCACAGACCGAAAGGCCAACAGATCAGACGGTGGTCCATGGACCGAAAGGCAAAAAGATCAGACGGTGGTCCACAGACCGAAAGGCCAAAATAGCAGACGGTGGTCCACAGACCGAATGGTAAAAAGATCAGATGGTGGTCCACAGACCGAAAGGCCAACAGATCAGACGGTGGTCCACAGACCGAAGGGACAAAAAGATCAGACGGTCGTCCACAGACCGAATGGTAAGAATGTCAGACGGTGGTCCACAGACCGAAAGGCCAACAGATCAGACGGTGGTTTACAGACTGAAAGGCCAAAAGATCAGACGGTGGTCCACATACCAAAAGGCAATAAGATGAGACGGTGGTCCACAGACCGAATGGTAAAAAGATCAGACGGTGGTCCACAGACCAAAAGGCCAACAGATCAGACGGTGGTTCATGGACCGAAAGGCCAACAGATCAGACGGTGGTCCACAGACCGAAAGGCCAACAGATCAGACGGTGGTTTACAGACCGAAAGGCCAAAAAGATCAGACGGTGGTCCACATGCCAAAAGGCCAAAAGATCAGACGGTGGTCCACAGACCGAAAGGCCAACAGATCAGACGGTGGTTTACAGACCGAAAGGCCAAAAGATCAGACGGTGGTCCACAGACCGAAAGGCAATAAGATCAGACGGTGGTCCACAGACCGAATAGTAAAAAGATCAGACGGTGGTCCACAGACCGAATGGTAAAAAGATCAGACGGTGGTCCACAGACCGAAAGGCCAAAAGATCAGACGGTGGTCCACAGACCGAAAGGCCAAAAGATCAGAAAGGTGGTCCACAGACCGAAAGGCCTAAATATCAGACAGTGGTCCACAGACCGAAAGGTCTAAATATCAGACGGTAGTCCACAGACCGAAAGGCAAAAAGATCAGACGGTGGCCACAGACCGGAAGGCCAACAGATCAGACGGTGGTCCATGGACCGAAAGGCCAACAGATCAGAGGGTGGTCCATGGATCGAAAGGCAAAAAGATCAGACGGCGGTCCACAGACCGGAAGGCCAACAGATCAGACGGTGGTCTATAGACCGAAAGGTCAACAGATGAGACGGTGGTCCACAGACCGAAAGGCCAACAGATCAGACGGTGGTTTACAGACTGAAAGGCCAAAAGATCAGACGGTGGTCCACATACCAAAAGGCAATAAGATCCGACGGTGGTCCACAGACCGAATGGTAAAAAGATCAGACGGTGGTCCACAGACCGAAAAGCCAACAGATCAGACGGTTCCACAGACCAAAAAGCCAACAGATCAGACGGTGGTCCATGGACCGAAAGGCCAACAGATCAGACGGTGGTCCACAGACCGAAAGGCCAAAAGATCAGACGGTGGTCCACAGACCGAAAGGCCAAAAGATCAGACGGTGGTCCACAGATCGAAAGGCCAACAGATCAGACGGTGGTCCATGGGCCGAAAGCCAAAATATCAGACGGTGGTCCCCAGACCAAAAAGCAAAAAGTCAGACGGTGGTCCACAGACCGAAAGGCCAAAAGATCAGACGGTGGTCCACAGACCAAAAGGCCAAAAGATCAGACGGTGGTCCACAGACCGAAAGGCCAACAGATCGGACGGTGGTCCACAGACCGAAAGGCTAACAGATCAGACGGTGGTCCATGGACCGAAAGGCCAACAGATCAGACGGTGGTCCACAGACCGAAAGGCCAACAGATCAGACCGTGGTCCATGGGCCGAAAGCCAAAAGATCAGACGGTGGTCCACAGACCAAAAAGCAAAAACATCAGACGGTGGTCCACAGACCGAAAGGCCAAAAGATCAGACGGTGGTCCACAGACCGAAAGGCCAAAAGATCAGACGGTGGTCCACAGACCGAAAGGCCAACAGATCAGACGGTGGTCCATGGACCGAAAGGCCAACAGATCAGACGGTGGTCCACAGACCGAAAGGCCAACAGATCAGACGGTGGTAAACAGACCGAAAGGCCAACAGATCAGAGGGTGGTCCACAGACCGAAAGACCAACAGATCAGACGGTGGTCCATGGACCTAAGGCTCTAAAGATTAGACGGTGGTCCATAGATCAGAAAGCTGAAAGATCAGAAGATGGCTTTTACAGACCGGGAAGTTAAGGGATAAAGATCGTAATCAAAAATGTAACCTTGCAATGCTCCTGGTGTTCCGAGAGAATATAATCGCGAATGCACTATGCACCCAGTGAACCACCCCATTGGCGGCTTAAATTAGCAGATTCCCATTGCCCAATCCCCTTTGCTGTCTTCGTTTCATCAGGGCACAATAAATGAAATATAGGAAAGGTTATGAACCCTTTGAAACTAAATCTACTCATTGTTTTCTTCCTGAAAACTGTGAAATTTCAACCAATCACACAATTAGCCAAACTTTTGAACGGTATTTCGTGAACTGGATGTCAATCATGTTCACATGTAGCGGTCTGTTTCGTCGAAAACAGGGCCTTGCGGATCGTCTTCCAAAACCAATAACAACGTTACCACAGTTTAAACGCTGCTTTTTTAAATGGATCTCCAGACTGACGTCATGCGAGTAATATAGAGAGTTTTTCAGTTTGTTGATATTCGGCGCTGCGATCGAAGCACACAAATTTCGGGGTCAGCCTGTTTAAGGCAACACAAATAGTGGATTACCTGTGCACATACGGACTCAAAGCCTGGAATTTGCTATTATTTCCTCGCCAGGCAAAATTAGTTGGCAAATGAATTGCAAAATTGAGAAACATGATCCCGTAGGGCTAACAAATCGCTGTGATACTGAAGGAAATTGGTCTTTCATAAGTGCGAGTGCAATTAGATAATCAATGAGGCCATTTTTTATTTGGAGAGCGGAGTTATATGCGGACATTGGGAGGGACAAAAAGTAGACCGCCTCGTGGGATTGACAGAGGAACACATTGCCTTGGCGGAATGTTTCCATGAGTGACAGTTCCCCGTGTGGTATCGTGTGGAGACCGAGAAGCTGTCTCCCGACGTCACCCCCGACCTCCCCCCCCCCCCCCCGCCCCACAACTCCCCGGACACCCCCCCGCCACATGGCGCCCCGGCAACTTTTACATCACTAAATATATACTCGACAGCTCCAATAATAGTAACTTGCAATTAACACGTTTAGCGCGAGGATC